>JAQQZS010000019.1:8961392-8979742 GCA_030068045.1 Platyallabes tihoni | reverse complement strand
AGACCAAGAATGCAGGAGAATGTTCCGGAGTCTCCATCAGCACCACATCATCAGTCAGGTAAGCACCAGCCCATGAGAAAGTGCAAGCCCATCTCTCAACCTTCAGAAAGTTGGGAATGGAGTAGCTGAATGGTGTTTAGGTAAATCTCAAATGTTTAAATATATATACTTTGGACAAACTTGTTGGACATCCACCACAAGACAAGACTGATGTAGCTGGTGAGAAAGACCTTTTCCTGGCATTGGCCCGTTCTTGTAGCCCTTACATACAGCAAGCAACCAATTCTCCTTTCAAATTTTTTATCTCCTTTTTGACTGATCGTTTTCACTGGACCATTGTCACAATACTATGGACTTTGTGTAACTCCTGTATAAATACTTATATACTTGAGCAGTGTGACACTTAATATCTTTGTCAGGTTGGGTTGGGACATTTTGTATCATTTAGTGTCTTGATTTGCCAGATTTTGCTGGTGTCTGTTTTATTGTGTGAATCGTACATTTATTTATATCTGACTTTAATCTCATCATGATCTTATACAGTATATGGCTCATTTGCTTCTCCTTCAAATGCAGTTTGGTTTCTCATGTATCTCAGATTTCTCAAATGTTTCTCAAAAATATGTCTCGCTTTGTGTCTCAGTTATGTCTCTTTGTTTCTCCTAAGTGGGGTTTAGGAGAAATAGAAAAGACAAAGTCGAGCTTGTAATGATACAGCTCAATTCAGTCTCATGAGACAAGAAAAAGCTTATTCTGAGCAGCCAAATTTTGCTATGGGGAGTAACTTAAGTAATTACACGTGTTGAACAACGTTACACTATAGCCCTCAAAATACTATGTGAAACTATTTTAAATAGTGCAAATTAAAAAAACAGTCAGCTCCAGAACAAACACACAAATAGAAATCAATGGAAAATCCCGTAAAGCTGAACATCATTAAATATCAGAGACAATAATTGTCTCTGGCCTAGGGATCACATGACACACCTACATCACACACAATGATTGCCATCCCAAGGCAATGGAGGAAATAATCTATGGCTCTGATTTTCTCATTGGTGAATAATGATGTTCTCCATGACTATGTTCTCTATTGATGTTTACTGTTCACTTGACTGGCAAGCGTCCTTGTCTGGCCTCATTATGATTTCTGCTCATTTGTGAAAAAAATACTAAATAAAAAGTACTGTTGAAATTTTTTAATGAACTAATACTACATTCCAAGGGGCAGTGGGGCCTCAGAGGGTTAAAGTACTGAGTTATTGATCGGAAGATCGGCGGTTCGATCCCCAGCTCCACCAGGTTGCCACTGTTGGCCCCTTGAGCTAGGTCCTTAACCCTGTCTGCTCCAGGGGCGCTGTATTATGGCTGATGCGCTCTAACCCCAGTTACGCTGGGATATGCGAAGAAAGAATTTCACTGTGCTGTAATGTATATGTGAGAAATAAAGGCTTAACTTATCTTCCATGAAACTATATGATATGGTAAGTACTGTACATTCGCCTCAGAGTAAAAATGTATAGTCCTTAGTGTTACTCCATTTAGTACACAAACCCACAGATTACAGTATATTACACAGATCAATTGATAAAAGTAACTCCATATAACATTGACAATTACTGTATATATCAGTAAACCAGTGACAGGATCATAGGCACCCAATGCTCAGCCGTGCCTGTAGGGAACAAAAGCTAGCCGATCTGGTCCGATCCCACAGAAAAGCCAATGCAATACAAATCACTGAAAAAAGTCAATGCTGGCCATGATAGAAATGCATTAGAACACCCAGTGTATCACAGCCCGCCATGCACAGGGCCGATCAGTCAAAGAGCCAAAGTCTACTGTTCCGACTTCAAACTCCCCAGATCCCAATCCAATCGAGGACCCATGGGATGCAAAAAGTTCAATCTTGGTCAGAGCTGTCAAGATGGCAAAAAGGAGACAATACTGGGCATAATGTTTTGAATTGTAACATCATGGTTATGCAATATAATGTACTGTTCCTTATAACAGCAGATTGCAGTAAATTTAATTTTTCCTGCCTAAAAATATAGACTGCAGAAGCAATCATGCAACTGCTCAGATTCGGTTGCATGTTATTGCTGTGAGTCCAGTGGCCCGAAAGGTCTTTTTAGAAAGTTGTTATTGATCTGTCCCTGCCTCTTCCTCTTCCTTCTCACACTATGTGTTGTCTTTATGCCATTGTTTTGGTTCTTTGTAAAACGAATGGCTCTTTTCTGATCTGCAACATGAGTGAAAACACAGGAATATAGGTTATACAGGTAGGTTTAAGTTCTAGAAAGTGTGTAACTTTTATATCTTATCAATTGTTATAGTTCTATGTGTATATGCAATTAAGTAGGCTAATTAAACTTTAAACGGAAAGGTTCCTCTGCCATGTTGCATGTAAAATATTCCTGCCGGCAAAGGGAAAAGATTAGCAGTTTGCTGCTGGGAGAAGTTGTATATCTCCAACCTACATGCAAAACTCTGGTACCACAGTGGGACCCGGCCTAAGCCAGTTCTGCAACTTTCTAAATGAGCCAAAGGGAGTGATGCAAATATACAGAGTTTTTTTCTTCTTAAGACAGTTTCATTCCCTCCCATTACAACGGTTGAACAGGACATACATTTTGATGACGTTATTTAAGCTAGCGTGGATCCTTTTGGCTCAATAAAGTGTTTAAACAGGAGGTGACTGCGTGTTGTGGCATATTTCCTGTATTCTAGACGTCTCTCTAATTATAACAGTGCTTAGGCACACTTGATTGATTAGACACTCTTATGTTATTTAAACAACTTAAGAGTGTTATTTACTGTAGGTTTTGCTTGTATAGTATTAGACAATCTTATGGTCAGTATTACATCAATCTACCAATTTATATTAAATATTTGTATACTTACAGTATATAGTACATATTTATCTTCTTGGTACAACAACTTACAATTAGCTAAAGTTAATATAAAACTCTTAGCAATATACAGATGGGACTATAAAAATACAGGCTGATCTGGATGACTTAGAATTTAAAATTTAAAAAATTATGTCAATTATAATATATACATTATTATATTTATATGCACACTGTAAATGATACACAGGTGTTAATGTAAATGTAGGTTTAGAAGGGGTTAATCTATTACTGTATTAGTTTAAATCCATTTACTGCATTTGAGAAGGGTCTATTTCAGGTCATGCAGTGTGAGGAAAACTATTAAGCAATTAATAAAATCTACAGTACACGGCATTTTGCATGCAGATTATTTTCCCTCTGATGTACACACACCCTCGTGCTTGAGTAGGCCTACATCCCAGGGCAATAGAGAAGATTTACTTGCTGTAACTCTACTGAGGAAACATCACTCGCTAAAAAACCCTCCTTCGTTCAAAGAAGCTGGGAGGATTAAAGCAGAGGGAGACAGAAACATAGCTAGGCAGTGTTTTTAGAGCCTTGAGTTGGCTGACCGAGGTACTGTTGTCACGCGAACAAGCCTTCTGTCAATCTCCTCCTGTCCCTGACAGACTGCTGGCACCCAGCCAAGCCCTTGCGTGCAAGCCTGTAAAGCCACATTAGTGGTAGAAAAAAAGTTCGTAACAACAACAGCTGTTAAATATTGATGACAACTGGCACTGAGCGCTCCTTGCAACAGGTTAGGGCTGCAATGTAATGCAAACTAATTCTCTGACATTTGCTAAAGAATGTGCGTGGGCGTATTTCCTTTCTTTTACAAATCGAACTAAAGAGATTCTCAGTAAAAACAGAGGGATCTATTTCTTTTCCAGGTCATCTTAAATCGTTAACTGTAGTCCTTTAGTTCTCGGTTACTGTTACAGAAGGCACATTTCTCACAATTTAATCCCCTTCTATGTTCCTTGAAAGACAGAAATGTACGAGTGAAACGTGGCATCGTATTATTATATACGCTCCTACAATTCTACATCGAGAGAGAGAGAGAGAAAGAGAGAGAAAGAGAGATCTATGCAAAAATGGGCATGTTCACTTTTAAGTGGTATTTGTTCACTTAAAATCAAAACCTTGTGTTCCATATTCTGGCATCTTGAGACAATAATCATGACACATTTAACATGGAGGCATGGACAGACAACCCACATTGTGACAGAAGCCTAAAAAAGTCAAATGTCCTAAGATGAGTACAATATTAAATATGTGACAGTAGAGTATCATACATTATTTGACTGTTAATAAATATAATAAGCAAAGCCTTGCATTTCCCACTGAGCAGCACAGTGTATGTGTAGCTGCTGCTGCCGAGTTTGCACAAGGGTTTAAAGCATAATATGACTCTATATCTATATATCTGTATTGTTTTTGTAAAAGTCACTACTTCGGTTTTCATTATGGTGGCTTTGTGTGAATATTACAATCTGGCACTCTCATCTCGTCCACATGCCTTTAATTCACAGGCTTCCAACTCCCCACAGAGCAGTAGGGTAGGTGCTACAGTGAAACGTTAGGCTTAGGGTCTGACTTCTGGCTTTGTCTATGCAGCTGTATCCTGAGACATTATGGAAAACACAATAAAGCCTGACCTTGATGTGTAAATGAAATGACCACCTGCATCTTCATAACAAAGCAATGGAAAACTGGCAAAGGCTCACATTCCCGATGCTGATTGTGTGTGCCGGCTCTGACTGACAGACTGTGCTTCCACTTAAATTTTTTTTCTGGTAGTCTCTCCACAGTTGACGTGTTAGCTGAAATATTAAATCTAAAAGGTTTGCAAATTGGAAAGTTAATTGTGAATTGTTAGTTTGTACAGTTTTTACACTGAACAGATTTATTTAACCCACAAAACCCGCAAATTTCTATTTAAAGCAAATCTGTAAATATTAGCAAAAGAATTTTAAAATATCAGCAGTTATCAGAGTTAGAGTCACTGCTTTCACATATGGCAGTAATTTGTTGTACACTTTTCAAGTTGCCAGGGTAATCAACTTCCTATAGTGATTAAAAAACTTTCATAGGTTCTGTTTCAATAGCAAAAAGGAAACAAAGCAGTATTTTTACGCCTCTTCTCTCTTCCACTTTTTCAAAGAAATGCCAAAAAAGTCAGAAATGACCTTCATCTCTAACAAAAGCCTAGGCTTGATGTTATTCTCATGAGGAACTGTTAAGTACAAGAAGTGACTTTTTCCAGTTTGGTTAAGGAAGAAAGACAAAACAGAATCAATTTTGGCACAACAATAGACAGATGAAACAATAGGCAATATAATGCACATAGAAAGTTGCAAACTACAAAGCATGTTCTAAAAGTATTAAAAGACACACCATTTTTGATAAGCACTTTCATCATGTTTAAAATATGTTAGCTTAACAGAAGAGTGGTTAAATGAGGCAGATATGCCAAATGGTGCAGCACACTTACAATTTATCAGTATTTATTATTTTATATTGTAGATTTCCTCTTCATGAACAAATTGATTTTAGTCTAGCATTCACATAAAATTTCACATCAACCCCTGCTACACACTAGATCATCAGTAAACAGAATAGCATATTAAATAAATATACAAATATTTGCTTTGATCAAACAAAATGCAAAAATGCTGTTTGATAAATTCATAGCCTTGACTACACAGTTTGCGCTTTTGAGGAAGGAATGTTACATCATTCATCGCATTGAACTGGCTAGCTTTTTAACGAAAACCTAAAACGTGTTGAAATTGTGTTGGAGTACCACTGACTTTTAGGATTTCTTTAACGGTAATTATAGTTACAACTGTAATAATAATAATAATAATAATAATAATTATTATTATTATTATTATTATTATTATTAATTTATTCATTTTCTATATTGCTCATTCTGCACAGGGTCGCAGGAAGTCAGAAGACTTCGGGCACGGGGAGGGCAATCTTGGAACGCCAATTACTCCTCTCAAACAGACTAGAGGTATAAATCGAACCCTCAACCCTAACGACTATGCTACTGTGCTGCCTAATAATAATAATAATAATAATAATAATAGTGCACATGTTTTCTGCTTAACATTCCAGCACCCGTAATGTTAAATGACTTCCCATTTCCCAGGCAACCGTATATGTTGCCTCAGTATCTTTTCCCAACATGCAGAATATTAGCACTATGAGAACACCAGGCTGATATTCAGCACAACAGCACTCCCTCTCTTGTGAGATGACTTAATTATAAGGAGTCACTGAACGTTATCAAAAAACAAACACCTTGCCTGTACATGAGAAATTTATATCTTATAATCAGTTGCGGGTTGCAAGTTGGATCGTTTTTGTGCAACTCGACAGTTACAGAAAGCAAAAAAAACAACAACAAAAAAACTTAATTTTGTGCAGCACGTACACCAATCAGCAGGCTACCAAAGTAAACCCATCCACAAACTGCTATTCACTGTGATGTCATGTTGATGTTAATTTTACCAACAAAGTAGACCAATCCAGTTACAAGCAAATCCAGTTACAAGCAAATGCTAAATAATAAAACAAAGAAGAACATTTTGGGAGATG
This sequence comes from Platyallabes tihoni, assembly GCA_030068045.1. NCBI lineage: Eukaryota > Metazoa > Chordata > Actinopteri > Siluriformes > Clariidae > Platyallabes > Platyallabes tihoni. The sequence goes on along the minus strand of JAQQZS010000019.1, from coordinate 8,973,239 downwards.
AGAATAATCATCTAAAAGAAGATAGATGGATGATATTTTATAAACGTATTTCTATAATTCATAGACAAATATGGTCTTTCGTCTGTTGCCGTGACTTCCCTAAAGGATGTGATGACAACATTTAACATCATTCTATTTTCTGTTCATAAGTGTTGACAAAACGTATACAGATAATCATGACTGACGCAAAAGATGCTAACCACTTCTGTATTTATATACTCTATTACATTCTCACCTTTTAAAAATTATGTTCCACTTCTTTCTCTCTAAGCTGGACTCTGATGGGAAGCATCCTGGTCTCTCTTCCTACAGTAGTACACATGCCTGCAACTAACCAGATGTCAGAACAGAAGTCCGTTATTTGTCAAACTCAGGCCTGATGTCTTAGTACAAGCCAAAACGTACAAATGTACCAAGTCGAAACACGATGACGCATTTATTATTAAATGTATATACAGCACATATGGGGAATTCTCTGCCTGTGTATGACTGATGAGCTGTGCCACTTGAAGTCAATCCATTGGTATGCCATTGAAAGCAACTCACCAGCTGCACCAGTCTCTCCAGTGATGGGTCAAGACGGCATAAACTATACGTGGCATGGTTTGGAAGAATTAGTCAGATGTTGTTGTCAGGAAAGACAAGGGTTTTGAATCTGTGGTTTGACGGTAGAGATCATGTTAGGAAAGATGCCAGTTAAACCAACACAAAATACAGTTTCCTAAAGTTAAAGGAAACTTTGCCAGCTAAGTGTGATTTTTACTATTACTATTACTATTACTATTGATACCACCGATAGTACAGATACAGATAGTACATTACTGAAATGTTTTACTTTGACAAAAAGGGAAGGGCATGGAAGGATGGTATACTGCACTACAGAAATGAATCTCTAATTTATCTCTAAGTGGATCCCTATGTTATGTAAATGTTCAGAAACCATTTACCTTAAGGTACAGTATCTTTAATTTCCTGTAAAGGCAAACAGATTTTCAACAAACAAATTTCATTTTACTTTCCTCAATGATGTTTTACTGTAATAAATACAGTTTAATCTCATGTGATTCTTTTTTCTGTGTACATTAGGAAAAAACGCAGTCCACGATTTCTTTTTAAAGCTGCTTTTTCTCCTAAGTCTCTCTCTCTCTCTCTCTCTCTCTCTCTCTCTGTATGAGTGTGTGTGTGTGTGTGTGTGTGTTTGAGAGAGAGCGAGAGAGAGAAAGAGAGAGTGTGTGTGCGTGAGCGCACAGAGGAAGTACCCTGTCATTTCTGCAGGGCTGGTCTCCTGCACATGATTCGTCAGATCGTTTTCATAACCACTTCTCTGAGGTCAGCTTCTAGTCAGCTGCAGTCACGCAATCCCCCCCGCCCCCCCTCCTCTCCTCCTCCTCCACTGATATTACTCTCTCTCTCTCACTCTCTTTCTCTCTCTCTTTCTCTCTCTCTTAAAGACATAAAGCACTTGTTTTTTTCCGAGCTGAACCCAGCAAACTATTAATTCTCTATTTCTATTGATGTCTTCCTGATTCAGGGTCTATACAAACATCATTGCTTGTTTTTAGGTTTATTAGCTAGATAAATGTAAATGTATCTAGCACAGCATGATGAGTTGCAGGGAACACTGAAATTAGATTGATAGCTAGTTATTTATGGCTGTATTCACGGTGAAAGTGCAAAAGGGTATACAAGGTGCAAGAAGTAATCGGACAGAATTGCGTGTGAACGCGCAGGCTAATGTCACATCTGGTTGAGTTGAGTCTCTTAATTTAATCCAAACTCTCCAACCACAGCAGATTCAAAAGACTCGCAGTGCATACACCACCATTGTGGCTACAGATGGCTGAAGTATTTTTGGACTAATTCTGTTGATTTCCTCGAACAACAACTCTTGTTTACAATAATGTCCAATCTACAAAATCCCCAATCCCCAAATTTGGTGAAACTTGAAATGAATTTGGTATTGAGCTTAAATTAATTATTTGTTTATTCTATATATTCAATTGTCTTACAAGAAACCATTAATTCATTAATCTTATGTTACTAAAAGAGCATCACTTATTTCACCAGGTCACTATGCATATATTCCCTCAAAAAAAAAAAAAAAATAATTCATTAAAAAACTATGACAAATCTTTCTTGCCCTGCATACTGTATGTAGGTTTTCCTTGTGCCACCTGGGCAGCTCTGGCCCCTTCAGGAATGACTCCATAAGACCTCTGTCTCAGGATGTTGGCAGTCGATACTTCGGGTGCTGTGGGTTGCAGGGTGGGGCCTCCGTGGGTCGGACTTGTTTGTCCGGTGCATCCCATGAATGCTCTATCAATTTGGGATCTGGGGACTTTGAAGGATATGTACAGTACAGTGCAAAATCCGGAGCCACCCCTCATTTCTCCCTATTAAATTTAATTAAATTAAGTTAAACAATGTAGACTAAATTAATCTTCTAAAAAAATGAAAACAAATATTTTACTTTGAAAGTACAAAGCGTCTAAAGATACAATTTAAAAAATTGTTTTGTTTATATAACAACCTACAGTAAGCAGCGACCTCATTTCCCCTCTCGTCTGTTCCAACCACTCAGCATTCAGCATCACCAGTACACTAACCACCGGCCTGATCATCTGTCATCATCTGCACCTGTTTCTCACTGGTTCAATTTAGGTGTTGTTAAAAAAAATAAAAAATTATAACAGACATCAAAACTTGTGCTCCTACCTAGTATTTGCAGCCAATTAGTGCATGTTGCCATGGACATGTCAACATAGTTTAATAAATATAATAATCTATAATTAATGCTGCTATTGTTATTCTTTGCATATTAATACAGAGTACCCAACATTTTGTTTAAAAAATTTAAAATGAAAATGGCTTCGGGCTTACAACTACAGTTGCTGCAATAACTACAGTGTAGGACTGCAACTGCCATGAACAGTATTGCAGTATTACTTTCTAATATGTTTTAAACCAGCGAAAGAAGAGATTTATTCATAATTGCACTATCTGAGATCACCCAAATGATAATGAGTTCCCATTTAATTTGCATCCTTTCAAGGTTCAAAGCAATTTTCAATGCATTTTAAATTTTAGCTAATGTGGATCTGTTGCTGTTTTTGTCTTTTGTTAGTCATTTGCGTTTCAAACAATGTGGGTAAGTTTACTAGTGGCAAAAGTTAAAGCAGTGTGTGCAAAGTGACCTGTTATACAGCCCTAGTGGGAAAGAGAAACTCATACTACAGTAGCAAAGGTAAATAATGCTAAACAAATTTATGTTCATGTACTGGTAAACACAAAGAGTAACCATAGTTATAGTTATGTTATGTTCATAAGCAGCCTACAGGCTGAAAATGCATTCAGACTGTCTATTGCAACTATAGTAGACTATAACGGCATGGTATTTATTATGTTCAATAATTGCACTACAATGTTAAATGACAACAAGAAATATGAATTATATTTACAAACCTTTGGTTAATTTTATGTAACATATTGGTGTTCCCAATATTCCAATAATAATAATGCATAAATACATGATATGGAGTTTAAAGAGCTGTTTTAATAATTAGAAGTATTACTGACCGATTCTGGTCTGCAGAATGCAAAGTTAATATTATGATTATATAATTATTACATAATTTATGTTAAAATTATGCTAAATTGTGTCATTTCTCCAGGTTGACAACAAATAAGCAAGGGTTTAAATATATTTACTGGTTTATGCAAGTAGTAACAGCTCTGCGTCATATAACGCAATGTTTAAAATATTCACTCAACTACTGTACATAGCATGTTTACTATATTCAAATTGATCTGACTTCCTCTTCACACCAATATGCAGAAAAAAGTATTTCCCATATTTAAAGATATAATGGGGTGAGCTAAGGAACTAAGTGTAGCGTGAGATGGATTTGCTTGACAGAAATGTCCTGAGTTTCTAACAGGTCCACCTGGTGAAAGTAACTGCATGATTTATAAGTAAAGGATGAGTATGTATTTTAAATAACAGGCCATAATATTGTAATACTACTTCAAATCAGCAGACGGAAAAATAAAACAATGCACGTATTATATTACTGTGCTTCACCAGTGAGGCTGTACTGTCATTTCTGACAAGAAAAAGGCCATTATATACAGTATTTAGACCACACTGATGTCTGGGACTCAAAGTCAAAACATTGCGTGCGAAGGACTGGCTAACATGGAGATCTGGTGACCAGCTACAAGGCAAGATGAATGTACATGAATGTGTCCTTTGAGTGGTGCCAACCATGGACTGGCTACATTTATATTCTAATGGAGGGTAATGAAACTTCAAACAGGCCCCTTCACTGTGAGTTGTGTTATTATGGTTTAACATAATAGGCGAGCTTAGTCATATCCATGGTCTCTGCTATTTGTGTCCTTAAATTAGTGTTACAATGAATGAGTGCAAAGGTTACTGTGGAGACGGAACAGACAAAAGAGGGAGAGGAGAAATGTAAAAACAACTGCACAATAATCTCATGCTTACTCTTCCCATCTGGGAAGCATCCACCCTTGATTGGCGAAAGAACATGTAGTATGTACTGCATCTGTAATGCGTATTTAAAACGAGACATTAGGTTAAAAATATCCTGCATTCAGAAACTATACGAACACCTTCACTTTTCCTCATTTTGTCACATTACCCCCTTCGTCTGAAACTGAATAAATTCATTATGTCGCAAAAATATACCATGACAAAAAGTATAGGTTTCATAGGATTCCATTTCTCCCCACATGTGGCCACCACTGTACTTTATTATAGGGATGTCAGAAGATGAGCAGAGCCTTGTCTCCTCCACATTTTAATTTTACATTTTGACTATGGATTTTATTTATTTATTTATTTATTTAACCATCAGAGCTGCAGAAATTTCTCAGATTTCTGCGCTTTAAAAGAATCCTGCCTCAGACTATGATCTTTTTTTATTGATTCTTTATTATAAGCGTTTTGTTTAAATGTGATATTCCAAAAGCTGTTTAAGTGTTTACTTCATGTTGAATTATGACTTTAATTTAATAACATCATATAATATAAATATATAATAGTTTCTGAATGTAATGTACCTTCAGACTCTTACAAAGACAGTTTCTTATCTACAGGCGAACAGTATAGTGGTAAGACAGGTATTGACAGCTGCAGAATAGGCACAATAATCCTCCAACATCAATTCAACATTGAAATTTGACTCGCAGTCCATACCACAAAGATGGGCATCATATTCCACTAAGTCTGTATATAGTAAGGTATTGATACTATGCATCAGGCAGAAACGTTTAATTCCGTTTGCCTTTTAAGATTTAAGAGTCCTGATTACTTATCATCCCAGAGCATTTTTTTTTTTTTTTACCATTTGAGTGCTATTAAATTTCAATGGACATTTTTAAGATTAAATAAATTATGCTGAAATGAAATTTAAAGCTAAATGTATTAGTCAAAAAGTAAAGCTGATTTTATACACTTTCAACATTTTCAAAAAATTTTATTCACTAGAATATTTTTAATAGACTGGTGTTGCATATCTGAACATTTTTTAGATGCAGCTCCAAGTTGAGGCCAGAATCCACTAAAAAACTCCACTTCCCAGAATACAAGCTGGCCTACAATTATTGCCGCCTGGGACTACAATCTCCAGCACAACACTCGACCAGCACATTCACAGTCACCCAAATTCTTATCATGCATATCTGTTCCTAATCACACCCTATATAAACAGACTTTTGACACACACACACACACACACACACACACACACAAAGCGTGAAGTAGTGCTAAGTGTGCCTTTAAAGGGTCTATTAAGTGAGTTGAAATTCAGATAAAGATGGGTCTCCAGTGTGTCCTTTTCCCATTTTTCTATTGGCTACGGTTTAAACAAATCAAAAATATTTTGTCCTAATGTGACTTTATGTAAGAAGATACCCTGGCTCGTTGCTCAGCTCTGCTCTTCTCTGGCGGGATGTGGCTCAGCAGTAGTGCATATTTTTTGTTTTATCTTATTTTTTAATTTTATCTTACGTTAATAAGCTCAGTTTTTGCGTTTTGGATTTCCCCGCTCTCTACTGTTTGCTGATCACTGGACTTTGTTTAAATGGATTGCTTTACACTGAATTGTTTGTCATTGTCTTCTAATAAAAAGCTAGACTAAGGAAAACTCATATGAACCAAGCTGCAAATTAACATATGTAACATAATAATACAACAATGTTAAATCTGGTGCCCTCCTGTGGACTGGCTTCTAGTCCGAGGTAAATCGCACCTCACATCCATCTCAGAATATGATAATAATGATGAAAATTTATATATTTACACTCAAGTACCTCAGCTTCTTATGAATATTTGTTACCTATTAAATGTATCAAATGAAATGTATTAAATCTTCAATTTTGTCAAAAATTGTTGATCAATATTTTCCTGATCCTTCAACAGAATTAAGAACGTTTTAATACGAAACATTGTTTTAAAGCACTTTAGTAAACACTATCCAAGCTGATTACTCCCACCCTGCTGGCAAGGTTATTTTTGTGAGTAGTATGGAAATCCTGCGGTCAAAAAGAGGCTGGGGGTTCCCTCTTTCTTATACTATGTCAAGGGATTCAAATATTCTAAAAATTATTATTTTTTTACTGAGGGTTCCCAAATAATCAAACTCGCACTTGCCATATCTCAGCAACCAGACACGATACAGTAATTAACCTGCTAACAAAACGGAGCTTATAGAAGTAGGAATAAAAAAATTACACCACTCAAATCACCCAATTCAATCACTTGCATGCAATCAGATGCAAAGAAAATGCTCCAATACACAATTCATGATAGACTCACTGGACACTTAAATAGAAACAGCTGTGCCCCTGATCATTTAAGAAATTATGTGATCAGTCAATCATGTGGCAGCAATGCAAAGCATAAAGTCACAAAGATAGAGATCAAGTCCTGAGTTTTTACCAAACATCACAAAGGGCAAAGATGTGATTTCAGTGAATCAGAGTATGGCATGACTGTTGGTGTCAGACGGTCTGGTTTGGGTATTTTCTGATTTTCATACACATACTTTCATAGAGGGATCTTGTTCAAGGAAGTCAGAGAAGAAGGGCCAGACTGACAATAAAGCAGAAAAGCCTCAGAAAATGTACAACATGCCGGACATTGTGGTGAATGTATTACAACAACAGAAAACCTACAGTATGTCTGCTCGCCAGTCAGCTAAGAAGAGGAAACTAAGCCTACAGTGGGTACAAACTCACTGAAACCAGACAGTTGAAGTTTGGAAAAAATGTAACCTCTTCAATTTTTTAGTTTTGGTGAGCCAGTTTCTTTTTCTTAACTGCATGCAAGTGTATAAAAATATTTTTATCTGCATGACTGTACCATTAAAACCAATAACTTGTTAACTAATTAAAACCAATTAATTTGTGTTGAAATACACAGACAAATGTGTCAAGAAATTATTACTAATAATCCTATGCATACATACTGTACCAGGTCTGTTTTATTATATGGTATATGATTTATCGTCTATTGCTAATAGTTTTTATGGCATTTTATTACATTTCGTATATATGATTAGATTAAATATTTTAGCTATATGTACTTTATCCATAGCAAATGTTATCACAACTACAGCAGATAAATACCAATACATCTCTCCATTATCAGTGAATAAGAATGTGACTATTGTGAATTAAATGTCCACATATTATAGTTTGTATATACTTTGAGAACAATGTTGATTAAGTTGACTTTCAGACTCCAAGGGTGTTAAGTCAAAAGAGATGAAATTTCTCGTGAATTAAGGCATAAAACTGAATGACTTTTACAGAAGACTTGAAGCACAGTACAATGATGAGACTCCTGGTTCAAAGGTTTTTAAAGAAGGCAGTGCATCCGTGAATGACAATCCTTGCCGAGGTGGTTAGGAGCCCACTGCAGTTGTTTCCCATGAACATTCAGCAAAGTGAAACGCCTGATGCATGTAAAGAAACTACGGATAACTTGTTGCCAACTTGCATAGAGATGCATCTGTCTGTGCAAACTGTACACACAATCAATCAAGAATGCCGCTCACACGTTACAGAAACTCGCTGGGAGTTATTGCCACATCCCCCGTACAGTTCTAACCTCACGTCAAGCCGCTTTCACGTTTGGGCGATAAAAGGAGTTCCTGGGAGGCTGGGAATTTCAGACGTGAAGCAGGGAGTCCATTCTCGCGACAGCGTACTGAGACAACCTCCCACCCTGAAGGCATCCACGCACTATTTATACACTGGAATAAGTGCATTAGTGTAGCGGGGGAGTATAAACAGAAATAAGGTACTTTTTACTCTCATAAATCTATTTTGTTATCCTACACAATCAAAAGTCCTCCTTTGACTAGAACATCCCTTGTAGTACTAGTAAACAGAACCCTCAATTGAAGTTATATGAAATGACAGGAAGTGCTGAAAAATATTGTGATGATAACGTATTGCCCAGGAAATCATAGCATGCTTCAAATTCAACAGGAGATTCAACTCTTTGTAATGATTTACTGGATTGAATTTAAATGTTTTAACAGTTCTTTTCTTTTTTATCTTTTTTTTTATAACCAACAAAGCTTTGTATGCAAACTACAATATATTATATATTATTTGAAATTCATCCAATATGTACCCAACAGTATTTGTACAAGGATTAAATATTTTGAGCAGGCCCATTTTATGGAACATACTTTGGTTAATTGTTATGTTTGAACTTGGCATTGATGTTGGCATTTTTCCTACTGTCAACAAATGTCCTTGACCTTTATTTTCATACACTAAAAATAAATCAGTGATGGCAGAATCACTAAAAACCTACCGCTACTCTGAAACATTTTTAAGTACCTCATTGTAAGTATAAAATGTGAATAGACAACAAAGTTATGGTATGTACTGTAATAAAACAAACAAACAAAAAATCATAAGAAAAAGATCTATACCTAATTAATAACAAAAAGACTGCAGTGAATGTTGAACAAATGTTTTTGTTTGTCAGTATGAAATTTATGATTCATGCTTTTTATGCTTTAAAAAGTCACTGCACACTTACAAGTAAACATGAACATGCATTAGAAGGAAAGATTACAAGTAGAAATTGCTGTGTTGTAAATGTCAGCACTGTAGAGTCCTGGGAAAGAGTAGTACAGTAGGATAACACTTAGAGAACTATGACTCAGAGAACACTGTGAAATAAATAACAATCCCGTTTAGTACTGTTTAATGGATGTCAAACAATATCTAAATACTGCAATATAAATAATATATAACTATATAAAAGCTGTTTAGCTATTTTGACTTTTAATTACTTTGTAGTATATCTTGTGTCTTGTTGTGTGTGTGGTTATTTGTCTGGTGTTGTACAGTATTGTATTGTTTTGTCTGGTATTGCTTTTTTTTCGTTATTATGTTCTTAATTAGCATTGTTTTGTTGTTATGACTGTCTTTAATGTGATATTCCAAGGGACTGCAGATAAAATCAGCTCTAAGCTAATTATTTTACAATACATCAAATTCCAACATTTATGTTTAACAATATAGATAATATATAGATTATTTATATACGGTACACCCTGGATTGGGTGCCAACAATTTCAGGGCATAATCACACACACACACACACACACACACTACAGGCAATTTGGAAAGGCATGTCATTGAACTGCTAGAGGAGATCAGAGCACCCAAAGAAAGCAATCTCACACAGAGTAAAGCCAAGATTCAATCCCCCAAACCTGGAGTTGCGAGATGACAGTGCTAACCAATAAACCAGATTACAGCCAGATTACAGCCAGATTACAGTTGGCCCAATGAAGCAGGCCCAAAAGTCAACTGATTAGAACAACACATCACGATCGCTCACAAAACTCACAAAACTTCTATATGGTTATGAGAAAAATCAAACCCTCTGATGCATGTACTGGAAACACTTTACAGGAGATGTTTTCACTTCGAACCTCTCAAGAAAATGTGGGTTTCCAAAGAAAAATAAACAAAAGCCACGCTCATGTGAGTCACGGAAATCAGTCCCTTGCTTAAATCCACGGAAAAAAGAAATGTTCGGCCTTTGCACTACAGTTTAAAAGTGCATAACTTACCATGGAAGAAGCTCTTGACACGAAGGTAACTGACGCTGAGGCGTAACACGGAAAGTTTATCGAGTTTGGAGATGATCTCAGGTGGGAAAGGTAACAGACCGGCCAGACGATCTAGCTCTGCATTCAGCCGGTCTCTGTGCCGTTTTGATGGGTTCGACTTCTCGCTCACGGGTGCAGGTTTTCTACTGGACATAACAAAATACAATACCGACATTAGGTTGAATCATGGCATTGATTTTTGCAATAATTTTTTTTTAATCCATGGTTTTCAGTGGCCCTACAACAGGTGTTTCACACGTTCTCAAAACGTGCAAGAGATGAGCTGAGCTCTATGAACTTGATGAACTTCATTGTTTTAAAAGTTTTAAAACATATTGTGTATATTACATTGATCAGAAATTAAACGAATAGAAAGGGATAAATAATGGATTAGTTCTTACACTCATTACCACCATGTAAATGAAGCTTTTAGAACAAGAAAACTGGCAGGATCACACATACAGGCTGAACCAGACCTACACACATGCTTGATGAAAATTTGTGTCATTCATAAAGTATAAAATATAAAATAAAAATGAAATACTCAACTGCTTCTGTACGGGCTTCCTGCGCTTCCGACCGGCGTACATGCAGTCTCCTGGGGGTATCATCTCTCACACGGAAAGGGTGCTACAAGAGTGATATCCAGGGGTTTTAAATTCCCGAAAGTTACTTCTACAAACGTAGAAACCAAATATTCGCAATGGTTTAAAAATAAAATGAACTTAAATAACCACAGCATAAATACTATGCTTTTTGTTCAGTTTATAAATAAATTATCCATTAAGTGTCTATACAATTCATATTTAAACTTGTTCTAAATTGTATGTCACCATCTCTATATCACTATACATATACTTACACACATACACACACAAGCCAACATGAACCGCTTGCTCTAACAAGGACTAATACATAACATATTTGACATATCTGGATAAAACAGGCTGCTTACCAAAATAATCTTCTGCGTCCTAAAGATGAGAAGTAGCATTCAAATAATTATTCTACGAATATTATATTGCATTGAATTAATGTTATTTATATTTTTCCCCGTTTGAGAATAACTTTCATCAGTTTGCACCGCTCCAGGCAGATAGATGACTGTTTTATACCAGACTTCACTTCCTCGCGTTTCAGGTGGCGGATTCCTCTGAATGACATGCTGCTCTCTTCGCACGCAATGCTGAGCCACGGCGCGTGCGCGCGCATACAGACAGACGCGCACGCGCGCGCGTGCACACAATAACTCTCAACTCCCGCTTCATATCTCACGCGGCATTGCCGTCCGGGACACGGTTTACACACGACATGAGAGAAATTATTGCTTAAATCAATGGTGTAGTTTAAGATAACCTTAAATGTATTCTGTTTCTAACATGTACTTCTCTAATATTACTCTAATATTAGAGAAGTACTTAAACCCAAGAGCTCATCTTAAACCCAAGAGCTTTTGTTTCACGAGCTATTTAAATCCAGTTAATGTCATGTAGTCATCCAGTACACCACTGGAACTGTAGCTACACTGCAGATTTGGTCCTGTTTTTATCACACTCACACTATATGGACAAAAGTATTTGTCCAAACCTGCAATGATCCTTTTTCATTCATTCATTTTCTATACCGCTTAATCCTGTGTTCAGGGTCGCGGGGGACCTGGAGCCTATCCCAGGAGACT
>JAQQZS010000019.1:8951018-8961292 GCA_030068045.1 Platyallabes tihoni | reverse complement strand
AGCCTGGCCGGGGAATCGAACCCGGACCCTGGAGGTGCAAGGCGACAGTGCTAACCACTACACCACCGCGCCGCCACCTGCAATGATATTGAATCTAAATACATATACTCAAGTATGGAGTAGGTTACCCTTTCGCACCTATAACAACTTCCACTCTTCTTGGAAGAGTGAAATCTGTCCACAAGATTTTGGAGAGTTTATGTGGGAATTTCTGGCCATTTATTCCGTAGAGCATTTATGAGGTCAGGTGCTGATGTTGGACGAGAAGGCCTGGCTCGCAATCTGCGTTCCAGTTCATCCCAAAGGTGCACTATGGGGTTGTGATCAGTCAAGTTCTTTGACACCGAATTAATCAAACCATGTCTTTATAGTCCATGTTTTGTTCCATGGCACAGTCAGTTTGGAATAGAATAGAAAAGGGCCTTCCCCAAACTGTTGCCACAAAGTTAAAAGCACAGCATTGTCCAAGATGTCTTGGTATACTCCAACATTAAGATTGCCCTTTGCTGATAATAAGGGACCTGGTTAAAACATATGAATTCAACAATTAACAGGTTTGGCCAAATACTTTTGTCCATATAGTGTATAACAGACTGATTAAAATGTAGCACCAAACTACAGACTGATTAAAAATGTAGCATGTATTGTGGTTGGATGGTGGATTCACTCTTCGTCTGCACTGCTTTATCCTGCATACAGGGTCACAGGGAACCAGGAGATTTAGGACACGAGAGGGGTGCCAATCCACATACACATACACACACTCACACACTCCTTCACATGGGCACTTTGGGAACACCAATTAACCTAATCTGCGAATGACGCACAGGGAGAATACCTTACTCCATGCATACAGACCCAGGGACTGTAGAGGTGCAAGGTGACAGTGCTAACCACTAAGCCAAAGTGCAGCCGTTAGTGTAGACAATAAAACAATAATTTTCCTTATATGTATACTATTGGTATACTACATACTACAGCTCTGCACTGAACTTCCAGAAACAGCAAAGGAAAGAGGAAACCATACTCATTCAATTAAAACCACACTGAAGTGTTAAAAACCACATATTTGTTATTTACTATACATAAACATTAGGCCTTACTACGGATTTTACCATACTCATTGACTGCTCCTTCAGTGGGGAAGGTAAAGCTTTATTTAGCACCAGTAAACCCCGGCTATTGGAGTGCATGCAACCTGGCTAATTTTTAGCGTACGGTCCACAACACGGGTGAACTGACAAATGACTTTCAGCTGTTGGATTCAAGAAATGGATAATTTCATGGGTATTGAGCAAATAAATCACTTTCAGGAACCACTGTATGCTGGTCAGGGTTACAGTAAATTCAGACGCTAACTGGGTGTGAGGAAATGCACCTTGGATGGGATGCCGGTGCTTCTGAGGGCACCCTGCTCACACACACATTAACACGTTCATTTAAAACTATGGACAATATTACTTTGATGATTATGTTTTTTGAGATTTTAGAGAGAACCCAAGAACTGAGAGGAAACCTATTCAGGCGCTGTGACTCTAACTGTGGACTCTATTGTTGTGAGATGGCAGTGCTACCTCTTATGTCAGCTTTATTAAATAAATGATTTAGTAGTGCAAACATAAAAGCAAAATGCATATTCATTCATTCATTCATTCATTTTCTATACCGCTTTATCCTATGATCAGGGTCGCGAGGGACCTGGAGCCTATCCCAGGAGGCTTCGGGCACAAGGCAAAATGCATATATTTGTCATGTTCACGGGTTGTTTCAGAAGGACGCAAACGCAGGATTTCGGGTGAAAATTACAGTTTATTTGTCAGATGGGGTTTTAACTGAGATCTTCTCTTCGAGAAGGCGTAAAGAAAACACACAAAACACAATCCCCCTTTTTTCCCTCACTCTCCCTTCTGCTTCCGTGAAGCTTTCCTCTTCCTGTACCTTAATTCCCTCAGCTGATCAAGTCCATGCCCAAATCCCTTGGGCTCTGTATTAATCCTGGAGAGGAGAGGGATATGGAGAGAGACAGCGTGACGGGGAGCTAAATTCAACACAAGACAACAGTGAACAGACAATCTACTATGGGTTCGACTGGCATTTATACAAACACACACAAAGGGGAGACAGGTGTAACTAATTAGTGAGGGGAAGACATACCTACATTCACACACTAGGGGGGGCTAAGGTTGCGGCTCAGAAATCCGGTGACCCCGACCTTCTCTCCCCGGACCGTGGTGGTACTGATGTTATAATATTATTAATTTTATTTATTTATTCCTTATGTATATTGCTTATCCTGTGTAGTGTTGCCGGGGGGCGTGAAGCCTATTCCAGGGAACTGAGGGCACAGGGCACACCCACACACCCAATCACATACTTTAGATAACCTTTGGACTCAGAATCTGCATGATTCAATCCCCCAATGCTGGAAGTGCAAGGCAACAGTGTTAGAAACTAAGCCACCATGGTGCCTTATTTATTCATTCATTTTATATTATTAAACACATATTTTGAACAGACAGACCCAAGATAACTGGTAATGATGAAAATGTGCAATAGCAAGACTAAATAACAGTTCAAAAAGTGACACAAATGTTTGTGTAGCATAGAAATCATTCATTGATCATGTTTTTTCTGATAATACTCAGCAGGAATCCCAAATAACCATTAATAGAGTAACAAAGTTGCATGATGTCCATCATCAGGACAACAATATGTTAAAAGTTAGAATGACATTGATAAAAGATTGAGATAACATTGAATTAATTACCTAAATACAACATTATGAAAATTTCATCTTTATTTGACGCCTTTATTCAACCAAACAACCATGGTCGATCAAGGGAATTTAGAATTTCAATCGGAGATTGCCAAGGACACAACAGCTTCCCACACACCGTGTGTGTATCTTATGTTATTAATCTCTTAGTGTTGTAATGTTACTACTCTGTTTAATTTTCTTTCAGAAATAACACTGTAAGTTGCATCTTACTGTAGCTCCCCAAAAAACCCTTTTCTTACTTTCTAATTTATTATTTAATTAAATTGTAAATAGTCTACTTTGTTGTTGGTGATTCTCATTATGTATGTGCATTTACTAGCCTTAACAGTGGTCCAGTGGTACGCATACAGTACTCTTGACACTGTAACCAGAGTTCAAGTCCTGCTCAGGCCACTGGTTGGGCATTAATATTGTATTGAATTCTTTTTAAACATTGTGTACCTTATTATCAGGTAGTCAGCCCTGTAGTCAACACTGTTCTGCCTTCATTTAATCAAACTAATTCTACCTTTCAAAACGGGTCAGTGGTGGCTCAGCTGACTGAGGTTGCTGGGTTGCTGATCCTGCCACTGCTGGATCACCACTATTGGGTCCTTAAGTGAGACCCTTAACTCTACACCCCATACAACCCAGCCACTGCATGCAGTGCCTGTGCCAAGCCCAGTAAGGAAATAAGAAGATTGCAACAGGAAAGGCATTCAGCATAAAACTTATGCCAGATCTTGTGAATAAAATGATCGACCGACCACTAGAATAAAAGAGGCAAAGCCCAAGAAAAAAAAAAAGCCCAAACAACCCAATACCACCATTGTCCCAACATCTGTAATGTTGTCAAATTAATGTCATGAATTAAGAAATTCCTGCTGTTAATGCTTCCTGGTAGTAATGATTATAATTTTAAAATGCAATCATTAATCGTTGTTGTATGACTGGTCAGAATATACTGGTTTTGGCAAATACTCAACTTCTTTTTGGTAATGAAACATCACATTGTTTTATTTCATACTCTTTTAAAGATTAGTAATGGATAGCAAATAATCATGAAAATTTCAGTGTTGTTTTTTAAACTTACAAATATGCACCTTATCTACAATATAAGGAACACAGATTTCCTCTCAGTTTATTTAAATCTTGGATATAGTTTACACAAAAATTACTCACAAAAGACAAAATTCCTTGCGCAATGGGCCTTTGTTAGTGTTTGTTTCAGTTTCCATTTTCACCACTAGGTGCACACACACATGCAACCCAATGGTTGCACAATATCTAGACAGTTGCGTAAAATCTGCAGAACATCATCTTATATTTGTTTATTCACTTATTCAGTCATCTTCGATACTGATTATCCTGTGTGCTGGGATGTGGGCTGGGCTGATGGTGGGGTACACCCTGGACAGGGAGACAATCTATCGCAGCCCAGACATTGCAGTCAATTTGGGAACGCCAGTAAATCTAATCTGCATGCCCTTGGACTGTGGGAGGAAACTGGAGCACCCAGAGGAAACCTACCAAGCACAAAAAAAGACTATGCAAACTCTATGCACACAGACCGGAGATGGGAATCCAACCATCGACCCTAGAGGTGCGAGACCCCAGTGCTAATTTCTTCAAAGTAACTTACATATTAACAGTAAGACTTTTTATTTATTTATTTATTTATTATGTTACAGTAAGAAATAGAAAAACTACAACCATCTTTCATTATAAGACTTGTGTTCCACTAATTTGATTAAATAAGTACCATTCCAAAAGTGCACTTGTTTGATGTCAGTGGCCTGTTCTCTGTGAGCATAAACACTGCTCTTAAATTCCACCAAATTGTTTTGTCTGTTCCTGAATGAGGACTGGGAACCTCTAGCTTTCTGTGTGGTTGAATTAATTGCTATATACAGCACATGAGTGGACAATTTAGTGCTATTCACTCCCATTGTGTATTAATGTGAGTGTACACATGCATCCATTCGTTATCTAAGATGCAACATAAACAATGGCCAATTCTGTGTGGTGTTGTCAAAAAGCGATTTTAGAACTCTGAAGCATGACTACCAGAGCTAGTTACTGTAGCTGTCAAGCTTGGTAAGAAGACAGAAGTGAGTTCTCATACAAACCTCTTATGGTTTGTGCTTTGCCCATGGTATCTCCATGCCGTGTTGTAGAAGACCACATTAAGTCCATATTACATTCTTCTGGTGCTTACCTCATTCATGGCACGGACACAGCAGGTTATCAGCATGTCTACTGTATGTCACGTTCAGAGTATTTAGTATAAACACTGCCCTGTGGAAGTGGTTGGTAATGACACAGACAGTAGTTTTTGTGTTTCTCTTCACTGTTCTCCCAGTGTTTTTGTCATCACGTGCTGCGTTTTCCTTGGCTAACTTGTTTAATGTCTGAGTAATTTTTCTTCTTTATGACATACCAAATTGTTGCTATACCCAAAACTCTGATAAAACTTTCCCTCTTTTCTCAGCTTGAAAATGGCTTGTATTTCTCTACGACAGCTCTCAAATAAATCAAAATGATGAAAATGCACAAGGAATTCATTCAGCTTTACCTTGGTCAGGGTCATGGCGGAGCTAGAGCCAACTACAGAAAACTGGAAGTAAAGCGTGGGGGGATTCAACTAAAACAGGATGCTAGTTCATTGAATGGCATTACTCACAAACATTCCTACTCTCATTAACTCCTATTGGAAATTCAGCACCACTTATCTGTATTTCTGCATGCTTGTAAAAACTGGGAGAAAACTGGGCAGAGCATGCAAAACTGCACACAGACTGTAACCTGAGCTCAGTGCATGAAGTTGTGAGGAGGCACTAGGATCCACAGTGCCACCATGCTGCCCCCTACATATTTGTAATGTTAATGAAGGCTGGGCCTTTTAAAAGAGGATAATAAGGGAAGCTATCAGTATATAAGATATTAACTTGTACCGAAAGGCATGCAAGACTGCATTTTAAGTCAAAAAACATAAAAACCTTAAAAGCATAATAGTAGTGGCACTTAGTAGGCACTTTTAATGGAGCTTTTAAGTTTTACAATTCATAAAGCTGATCAGGTTTCTTTTTTCTTATTGTTCCATTACAAGAATTTTCTTTTTTTTTTTTTGCGCTGTGTCAAAGAAGACGCAGAACAAACTCAGGTTAATATCATTAAAATAAAACAAAGACACACTATTATATAAACCAAGGTAATACACACTCAATTTCAGTTTTTCAGTCATTTTATGCTACCATTTGCATCTGGGGCATTAGGGCATCCACTGTGTTTACAAGTTAATTTCGTGTGAAGCTTTAATTCACTATATCAGAATTCTGGTGTGTCAAAAGTTTGTGTACGTCAAGTTAATTTAACAGTCAAAAATCCGAAATTGGTGCAATCACTTTTAGAAGCCCCTTGTTGTCCAACTCTTAAAACTTATTGAGAGTGTACAAGTGGTTGTATGTAACAGCAATCGTCTTGATAAAAAGGGGGAAATCCAAGCACCTCAGAAAAATTTTATTTTAAAAAATGACATACACAGTTCTGGTTCAATGGGACCACCTACACTATAGGCATCTTTTAAAATTGTCTAAATCTTGGGACTACAGAGACACTGAATCATTCAGGAACAAGGTACAAATTTACTCCCAGGAATGAACGAACTTTGGTCTAACACGTTAAACTAAAATCTAAGAAAACAATAAAGGAAATGGCAAAGGAGTTGGAGCCTAGTACCTACCAACTATTTACACTCAGCATAATGGCATGTCTTGAAAGGATGTTGTTCGAGGAAGAAGCCAATACTAAAAGAGAGAGATTAAAAATTCAAACTGAAGTTTGCAGGGAATTAGCCAAATGAAGTACTAGCCTACTGGTAAATGTCCTCTGATCAGATAAAACAAAAAAATATTTTTTATAATGATCAGAGCAGTTGGCTATAATGATCAGTACAGGGCATGCAGGTACAAGCAAAGGGCGTTTAATATAAAAACCACCAATTCAACTGTGAAACAGTATCGTCTTATGAGAATTTTAGCCGGAAAACAGACTGGTAAAGTTCTAAACAGAGATGGCATCATGTTTAAGGAGGTTTATTTAAACCTCCATGCAGAAATCAGGCAGGAAAACTAGACCGAGGAGGTTCACAAACCTGACCGAGTTACACCAGTTCTTTTATTTGGAATGAGCAAAACTAGTGGCAACGAAATGTCAAAAGCTTACAGTATGGAGGCTAGTCCTGGGATCTAATTTTACTTTCAGTAAGCAAAGAAAAGGCAAATGTTACCAAAACCTGTGTCTTAACTAAGTTTTTTTATTATTTCTTATGGAAATATACTCCCTAATTCACTTATTACAGGAAATGCAGGGTAACATGAAACTGAGTTTAAAATGTCTTTTGCGTATATTTCTGTACGCATTTGACCTCAATTTTATATCTGGCCCAAATAAGAAACACAAGTTGTTGGCATGACAGCATTTCCTTTTCTTTTTTTTTGTGGTAACACTCATGAGCTAGCTGATGATAACAGCTCTTTACCATAACCATCCTATCAGATGCAATGTCAAATGCTCTGATATTTGTTCATTTCATTTGTGAAATATCTGACTATAAATGAGGTGAAGAGATTTGTTTGTTTTATGTTTTCATTTTATTTTTTCCATTAATGAAGAAAAACTTTGTCCATTAACCTTGCCAGAAAGCAGATCCGTGTCCTTGAAAGAACGAAAACTGAGATTAAGGAAAAATTGTTCACGTGAAAAAAGAGGGCCTTCAGGTCAGTTAATATTTTTTAAAAACACCCACACACGTGTCATTTGGTCTAGATTCCAGGCTCGCCCGTGGGGCAGGGAGAGTAACAGCATACTCCAGTGTTATATTAAGGTTTAAAGTAATGTGGTAACAGAAAAACTGCATTAAATGTAACAGCTTTAGTGCTGCACAACTGATTGCATTTTTTTAATCTAAATTGCAACATGGACCTGTGCAGTTATTTAATCCCAAATGCCAGCAATTTATTACAGATAATATAAGCACAGCCCTAAAGGAGGTACAGTTTAACAGACAGTCATTGAAAGTGCTCACAAACCTTTATAACGTTTGCTTTATGTTTGAGCTCCCTCACGAAAGCAGCTCAGAAAAAAAAAATGTAATTTAGAAATATGGATGATCTTTTGACTGAATGTAATGTCTCTCAAGTTCTATTCATTCTCTTTACACAAAGTTCATATCATGAAATGAAAAACCAATTTATAAAACACAAAACAATGTTTAAAACACATATTTGATCCTTATTCTATAAATCATAGATGATCCACTGTTAATGCCAAAAAGGTCTGTGAAAGATTATGCTTTTTTTTGCAGCCTGTACATACAGTATTACTAAATGCATCTACAATACATATAAATGAACATGAACATCATTCTCTCACCAGATGAACACTGGGCCGGTTCTTAAAATCTCAATATATTAGTATTTTTTAGGTAATATGGTAGTGCAGCAGGTAGTGTTAGCTTCCAGCAGTGTCAGGTTCGATCATGAGCTTGGGTGTCTGTGCATGTTTTCCAGTAGTAACACTACATCTCACATTTTCTTTCCTGCACTAAAATATATTTTAATTAAATTTTGGATAAGTTTTTTTTTTTAATTAAATACATGTAAGTGTTACCTATTATGCCTTTCATATTTGCGTCCCAAGGCATGCTCGCTTGCGAGGACTAATGTGCGAGGTCCACTGCAACTTCTTTGTTGCATTGGTGCAGTGACAGAATCACTCTTGGTTATAATGAAGATGTTCTTTGTCTTGAAAGTCGACAGATCCTCAAGTAGCTCATTATCAATCAAACCTCAGAGTTTCTTGAAAAAGTTATCAAACTAAATAGAAGTTCCCGGACAAGCACCTTGAGGAGGCATCATTCTCCAGTTCCTCATCTGGCAAGACGTGTTACCTTTTGTTAAGAGTGTGCAGCTGATGTCTTGCCCAAGCTAAAGTTTAAAAAAGAGAGAGAACTTGAGTTTATTACATGTAAATTAGAACATCCAGATACAATGATAAAGTAATAAGTACACAAGGATTCTGAAAAATCTGTACAGTATACACTATACACCATTCAGCCATAACATTCGAACCATTAACATTAAAACCACCTAGGTTTTGGGTTCCCCTTGTGCCACTGGAGCAGTTCCGGCCCCTCTGGGCTTGGCTCTGCAGGTTGTCTGGGGTTTGTGCTGTCGTGTCTGACACCAGGCCGTCAAACATGGTGCCTTTCTATCATGGTCAGAACGGATTCATTTAGGGCTTTTTGTGTTTTCTTTTAGATTTGACCGGATGGACTGGCCTTCGGTCCCCACTGGCATGGGTGAGCTTTGGATGCCCATGATCAAGTCACCAGTTTGCTGGGGTATAGTTGGTGATCAATGATGTCCACTTTACTTATCAGTGGTCATAATGTTATGACTGATCTGTATATCAGGATAAGCTTTTATGCGTAATACTCAAATCATGAATAACCTGTAGGATGCTGGTTACTTGCACTACTCCCAAAAGATGACTGGAAATTGTGGATCGTTTCCTGCAGTATCTGTCTTTCTCTTCCCTGAAATTAAAACATACCATTACAACAGACCTGTCTATAATCACTGCACCAAAATCCTACATATATTAATAGTAAGACAAATCAAAATTGAGACAAAGTTGACTACTAGTCTTTAAAAAAAAATAATAAAACACCTTTCCAGCATTAAGCTCAGAAATAGCTGCCAGAATCTGCTGTCTGGGCCCGTCTGTTTTAATCCCCAGCTCCTGCAGATCTCTGTCAGTCAGAGTCAAAAAGGCCTCCATGTCTACCTGCAATTAATGGTAATGTGTGCACAGATGATTACATGCAAGCATGCAATTACAGGTTTTGGAAAAAGCTGTAACGTGGCCAAATAGGAAATAAAACTATTACATCCACTGCAGATCTCTGTGCTTATTCTGAACATTTGCATCCTTTGCCATTAACGTTATTTAAGTAATGTGTAAGCAGAAAGAAAGGTTTTGCATATATCTAGGTCTGTACCTCCTGTTCTTCAAAGATGGGCTGATATTTCTCCAAGGAAAGTTTTCTTAGTATACCTGAAAGCTCATCTGTAAAAAAGGATCGAAGGTAAAGATAACAATCACAGTGATATTACTTGATTTGGAAACAATTCAAAACAGTTGACAATTTTGATTTGTGACCACTTTACTGTGTTATATCTCTACAGCTCCAAACTATCTTGTCTTGGGTAAGTCTCAACAGGCTTCTCTACAAGTAAGTCCTAAGGGGTTGAAGCCTAGGATTTGCCTGGGCCATTCAAAGACATTCAGAAAACCACTTTTCTTTAGCATTTATTTAGGCTGGATACTTTAATTTGTTATCATGCTGAAAGGTTATTCCCTTTCAAAGGCTCCAATTCGATGCTGCGTGAAAACGCTATGGGAACCATTTGTCATGTTGCCGGTTGTGAAGCATGTGTGTGCAAACACGCCA
>JAQQZS010000019.1:8891396-8903417 GCA_030068045.1 Platyallabes tihoni | reverse complement strand
AAACATTTTGTGTGACAAACATGCAAAAGAATAAAAAATCAGGAGGGGGGCAAATAGTTTTTCACACCACTGTAAATTGAACATGCTGACCTTCAGATTTTATATTAAGCTTTCAAAGTTTTCAAAAGCTTATATACTCCTTGTAGTGGCTTCTTCGCGGTACAGTATTACAAATAGTACCGCGGTGTTAAGTCCCTGAAACCGATTGGTCAGAAGGTGTTGATTAATTTTCTATAAAGTCAGCTCTTACAATAGTTAGGCATGTATTTTTTCCACATGTACATTTTTGCACAGTAAAATTCTTTCTTTGCATATCTCAGCAAAACTGGGGTCAGAACGCAGAGTCAGCCATGATACGATATTTAGTTAACACTTGTGGCCCTAGAGCAGATAGGGTTAAGGGCCTTGCCCAACCTGGGGGAGCAGCTCAGGCTGTAATTTAAATGAGAGATATATAATATAAATGTTATGGTTCCATTCATTACTATGTCTAAACACACAGGGATTCGTATGGGTAACTGTCTGCAAAATTTAAGACTATATTAAGTGCCTGTTGTTATTACAGTGTTTCCCACAGGTCTGAAATGTACTTGTGGTGGTAGAACAACTAACAAATGCATATGATTGTGCTTATATGGTTATTTTATAATGTATTATTTTCACATTTCGGAGATCCAACCTACCAAACCTCTGCTCCATTTACTCAAATGTGAAGAGTAAGGGAAGATAAGCACATTAAGGACTAAACATTCCTACAAAGATATAAAGATGTAATTGTTTGTCAGAGCATGGAGCCCTTAAAACCAAAGTGCTTTTTTACTTTACTATGTTTTAAGTGGCACGGTGGTGTAGTGGTTAGCACTGTAGCCATGCACCTCCAGGGTCGGGGTTTGATTCCCGGCCAGGTTCGATTTCCGTCCCTGTGTGCATGGAGATTGCATGTTCTCCCTGTGCTTGGGTTTCCTCCCACAGTCCAAAGACCTGCAGATTAGGCTAATTAGCGTTCCCAAATTGCCCGTAGTGTGTGAATGAGTGTGTGCCCTGCAATGAATTGGCACCCTGTCCAGGGTGTACCCCGCCTCATGCCCCAAGTCTTCTTGGGTAGGCTCCAGGCCCTCCACCACCCTAAATACCAGGATAAAGCAGTATAAATGATGAGTGAGTGAGTACTATGTTTTAATAAATAAATATGGGTAAGGATTGTGTAATATACAAAGACAGATTCTATTGTTCAGCACAATCTAAGCAATATGATGAACTGAAATTGATTTCATTTTAAACAACTATACAAACATAACGCCTGTCAATAATTTTGGGTGGCCTGCCCAAGTATTCTGTGTGCGGAAATGTTATGTATAATGAAATGGCTAAGAAGATATTTTAGTTAACACTAGTGGCCCAAGTCTCTGGTGTCAGCGCTTTGCAACTGATAAGTTTTCCACAACAGAAGGTCAGAGGACTTTGAAGTTTCAGGGTTTCTTGATCATTTTTCCCTAAAGCTGATAGTGAGTATTTCTATAAGAGAATTTCTCTAAAGTGTTGAAACTGAGGAATAAGCATGGTACTGGGTCTGACAGGGAAGAAGTTTAAACTTCTGGATGACACTGAGAAGGTTAAGTGAAAATCAGGATTTGTAGGGTTTATTGCAATATTATTTCTGCTCTGTTGATTGCTACATAGGCTGCTAAGATGAAACTGTATTGCAGGATGTCTCTTTAAAAAAAAAAAAAACTCTTGTATGCTTTTCTCTCTTTAGGTCCATTGACAAACGTCTGTACGGCTGCATTCTCATGGCGGCAACCTCTCAGCTGTTTCGGGTAATCCATATCAGGGGGTTTGGTCGTACTAAGGTGCCATCCGTTTTTTGTTTACGAGTCAATCATCCATGCAAGAGTCTCTACCGACCAAATGCAACGTCCGATCCAAGTCAGCCCCTGTTGCGAAGTTACAGGACATCAGCTACACAGCTCACGTACTACCTCACACCACCACAAGTGAACAGCATCTTGAAGGCCAATGAGTACAGCTTCAAAGTGCCTGAGTTCGATGGCAAAAACCTCAGCTCAGTCATGGGATTCGATAGTAATCAACTCCCAGCCAATGCACCCATCGAGGACCGGCGCAGTGCAGCAACATGCTTGCAGACACGTGGTATGCTCTTCGGCGTCTTCGATGGGCATGCAGGCTGTGCCTGTGCGCAGGCGTTGAGTGAGAGGCTCTTCTACTACATTGCTGTGGCCATGCTGCAGCAGGAGACTCTTGCCGAGCTGGAAAATGCTCTGGAGAGCAGGAGGGCCCTTCAGCCTATCTTGCAGTGGCACAAGCACCCAAATGACTACTTCAGCCGGGAGGCGTCAAGCCTTTATTTCAACAGCTTGCGCACATACTGGCAAGAGCTGCTGGACCTAAGCATACCTGGTGAACACCCCGAGGTCTCTGAGGTTTTGGCGAGCGCCTTCAAACGCCTGGACAATGACATCTCTTTGGAGGCACAGGTGGGGGATGCCAATGCCTTCCTGCACTATTGGGTGTTGCGTGTAGCCTTCTCAGGTGCCACAGCATGTGTGGCTCACGTAGATGGCGCTGATTTACACGTGGCAAACGCGGGTGATGGTCGTGCTGTTCTGGGAGTGCAGGAGCCCGATGGTTCGTTCTCGGCACTAACCCTTTCCAATGACCACAACGCACAGAATGAGGCAGAGGTTCGACGCGTCCGTGCTGAGCACCCACACACCGAGGCCAAGACGGTGGTGAGGCAGGACAGATTGCTAGGTCTCCTCATGCCATTTCGTGCATTCGGTGACGTCAAGTTCAAGTGGAGTGTGGAACTGCAGCGGCGCGTGCTCGAGTCCGGCCCAGACCAGCTTCACGAGAATGAGCATGCCAAGTTTGTACCGCCCAACTACCATACGCCACCTTATCTGACAGCCGAGCCTGAGGTGACATATCATCGGCTTCGGCCACAAGACCGTTTCCTGGTACTCGGTTCGGATGGATTGTGGGAGACGCTGCACAGGCAAGAGGTTGTGCGTATCGTGGGTGAGCACTTGACTGGAGTGCGCCAGCAGCAACCCATCAGCGTGGGTGGCTACAGGGTCACGCTGGGCCAAATGCAGGGGCTTCTGCAGGAAAGGAAGGCGCGCGTCTCCTCTACGTTTCAAGACCAGAATGCAGCAACGCACCTGATCCGCCATGCTGTAGGGAGTAATGAATTCGGCATGGTGGATCACGAGAGGCTATCCAAGATGCTCAGCTTGCCGGAGGAGCTCGCGCGCATGTACAGAGATGATATCACCATCATTATAGTGCAGTTTAACCCACACGTCATTGGAGCTCAGCAGAACTGAATGTACTCTATATTCCTTACTTCTGTTACGCTCCTTTTGTAAACAAATATGCATATTTAATGAGCCATATTGTAGTGGTGGGGATGGAGTTTGTGTGTGTGTGTCGGGGTGGGTGTGGGGGTTAACACATCATGCTGTACTATCATTTATGTATCCTAATCACATTTCCATCTGCAGTGGTCTGAGATGAGTAGTACAGTAAGTACTAAAATGTGAAGTGAAAAGAGAAATTTTTAATGAAGTTGACGTGGTTTTTTTCATTCATGCTGCTTCCTGATAACATTAAAGCCAAAAACAAAGGAGAATATTGACATTTCCATATTGCCTAATACTGCAAATGGAGCTCTGAAATAATTGTTAGTTTCAGGTAATTATTATAGTTATTATAACTTTCTTAAAACACTGATGCAAATTATCAGCTAAATTCAGGGGTAGCTCAGTGGTTAAAGCATTGGACTTCGGTTCGCAAGGTCCCATGTTCAAATCCCACAACCACCGAGTTGTCCCTGTTGGGCCCTTGAGCAAGGCCCTTAACGCTCAACTGCTCAGATGTATGTATGAAAAATGTAAATGAAAGTCGTTCTGTATAAGGGTCGTCTGCCAAATGCCTAAATGTAAAGTGATCCTGTAAGGGAAAGATTGTTCATTCATTTTTCAAACCCACATAAAACTTTGTATTAGACATTATATGAGCATAAAAACAATTCAGTGCATCTTTGCATTGAGTAGGGTAATGGTTAATATGGATTATGCAGTATAACATGATTATTACTAGTAAAATCATGATTGTCATCAATATGTGTCTTTGAGATACATGGTGCAGTTCTTTTGTGTTAAGTATTTTGGCATCTGTTTTTAGTAGCGTAATAATAATAATAAGAAAAATAATCTCTATTGTTTTACCAAATGAATGACCAAAATACAGTATTTTTATCAGTTTTTGTTAATAGCAGAATCAAAGTATACAGTACATGCATGGTCCTTGTTGTAGTTCTGAGAGAATTCAGGCATTCATGGTCTGTTTCATTGAGGGATTTTGATTAGTTAGTTACTGATATTCACTAGGAATCAACATTATTTTTGTGTATGAATGCATAACTCTAGATTCTTGATCTTTATGGACAAACTCTAGATTCTTGTTGGTCTTTATGTAATGAAATGCATTGTTTTGTAGACTGGGCTTGTTTTGTTTATCGTCTGCACTCTCTACAGAATGAATTTGTCATGTCGGAGGGTAAATGCACAGCAGGCCAACTCTTATTTCTCTTATGTGATGTGACTGTAGACAGCAAATGCCCTCCAGTCCAGTAAGTGTTACAGTTTTGCTTGTTTGTAGTAGGTCAAAATAAATATAGCTTTGATTTCCAACTGATCGCATTAGCTTCACTGTTCCACAGTAAACAAAAATAGAAATTTTAACAGTTTTTGACAGACACACCTAAATGTAAACATTTAAATTATTAACTGGCTCGTGTAATAATTTCTTTTTAAACTCTTGCCATTTTAAGCACTGTATTAGCTTATAGCTAGGTTGATGGGAATATTTGGGTATATTTATTTATTAAAATGAAGAGCACAATCATTACCTTCCTGAATAAAATAAATTTAACAGAGCAGGAAACAAGACAAAAGAGATACTTTTTAATTAGACTTGGTTACCTTTTTAAATGGCTTTTCTCGCACCAGATGATCAGCTGTATGGTATTATATCAATAATCATATTGTCTTAATGCATTTACAGCATTAATATCCCCATCATATAACCGGTCTATTTATATGTATAACTTATACATACTTGTGTATGAATATGGAAAAACTCTGGCCTTTTGTATATAAATATTTTAACATTAAATTCAGCAAATGTCTCTTTATAATGTGTTGTGATTGTGTTTTTATTTTTTGTATAAAACAGATTTTAGTAAATAAATATTTTTTAGTAAATCTTTACTACATCAATTCTGGCTGGAAGAAGGACAGTGTAGACAGTAAATAGGATTAACTAAGTAAAGCAGGGGCTGCATGTGAACTTGTATGCATTTTCTATTATATTCAACTTCCAGCCTCACAGCACAGTGTGATCAATACAGATCAATCTCTGCCATCCGTCATCACCCAAATGAGGATGGGTTCCCTGTTGACTCTGGTTCCTCTCAAGGTTTTTTCCTGTTGCCATCCCAGGTAGTTTTTCCTTGCCACTGTTGCCCTCGGCTTGCTCGTCAGGGACAATCTGATGATTATGATGTACACATATTTGGTCAACTAATTTCCATATTTTTTTTTTATTCTGTAAAGCTGCTTTGTGACAACAATTGTTGTATAAAGCACTTTATGAATAAAACTGAACATTGTAGTAAAATTATGCTGGCAGTGGCCTTGGTGTCTAATCACGACAGTTTACTCCTATCTGTCAAAATTCAACGAGGTCAGATAGTATTCAGCCTACCACATCAGAATGTTCAGTATACTTCTGATTATTTAAATTTGGATAATCATGCTAAGTACAAGGATAATTAAACAAAATAAAATATTGAATGTCATTTATTTATAATTTACCAGAAGTCCATTACCTTTTTTTTTTTTTTTCTTCAACTTGCTCACCATGAAATAGAGAACTCATGATTTCTAAATCCAGGGTACTTGTTCACTAATTCATTAATTTAAGATTTCACACTTGTGCATCTTTTGGTCACCAGTCTGGTAACAACACGATGCATACAATCATGCAGGTACAGCTCCTCATAGAGTGAATTAACTTCTGGGTGCTGATGCAAGTGGCCGGCCACCCAGCAGCTCTGTTTAGAATTTCCTCCACTATCAATGAAGTATCTATCAGTCTTTCTATTAAGCGTTTGGTTAATGTTCACATAAAAAATCAAAACGAAAAAATTTTGAAACTTCATGACGCGGTTGATGTTTGTGAACGTATAATAGTGTCAAAGTTCCCCAATGCAAAATATCATCACAATGTAATCTATAGCATTGAATCACATGAACTGAACAAAAACTTAAATATGTAATAAAAAAAATTTAATGTAATTTTTCAGTGCTTTAAATTTCTGGCACTGCAATTTGTTGTGGATGTAGATTTCAAATTAAAATGTAGTTCAAGCATTTTAAATTCAATGCAAAAAAATATTATCCTTACTAAATTGCTGTTCAAAAATATTTTAAAGTGTTAAAAATATCATAATTATTTTTCCAACAAATTCATCCTGCTGAAATTCAGGTAATAAAATTCAGGTCCTCACATCTGGGATATCACAGGAGGGAGAATTTTAGAGCATAACATCTTTTATTCTCAGAACTTTTCTAAGACTGGTTTCAGTAATTATGGATCTGCATTCACATTCATGTGCTGTTTCGTGCCGATACCATTCCAATATTCCAATGACAGTTTACTTTATGGAATGTAAGTTTCTACTTATTTATAATATGAGGCTGCATGTCAGGTAAAGGACCAAGTGAGATCTTCATTATCTCAATACTCAATTCACAGGTAGGTCTAGAAAACATATTTGGTGATGTTTGGTTTTTTCCAAAATATTCATTTGTTCAGTCATTTAATCATGTCCAACTCTTCCAGACCTCATGGACCATAGCATGGACCAATTATTAATTCATCGTCTATACTGCTTATCCTCTACATGGTCGCAGGGTGCCATTAAATCAGGGTCATTATCCTTTAAGTATAGCGATTCCATATTTTTCGCCTGGATTTTTAGGAGATCGTGGAAATTTTCCTTTTTTTCTGGTAAACAAAAAAGTATCTCAGCAAAACATCAAGCCTTGACTTTGATGGACTTAACAGCCTATTACAAATAATTGTTGTAATTGTTTATCATTAAATAATGATAAATTTTTCATCTTCTTTCTCAAACAAGATGTTTATTAAAGACAAAACCGCATTTTCTACATATAAGTAATGCAGACCGGTGTGTGTTTATATATAGGCTTTCCAAGTTTTTCTTAATTCTGACTGGAACTAAAATTTGGGTCAGAAAGTGTTTTTACATTTTGAGTGATTGTGTTCATGACAATAAATATATTATTCTACATAGCATTACAATATATAATGTTGTATCTTTATAATACTACAAGCATTTACATACTAACAGAGCACAGATTAATGCAGCGCAAACCTTCACTGACCAAACATACACTGTCAAATACACACACAACCTCAGAAAATCAACACTTTCAGGGCATTTAGTTGAGGCATTAAAGATGGAGAAATTACAATAATTTAGTGAGATTTCAAACTCTTGGCTAAAACAAGGTAACTTGTACTAATGTTTAAAAAATGTATTTTAAATGCTATCCAAACCTTTATCATTAATCAAGGTGTAATTCAGTTAAGATGTTTGGGAAAGTCTAATATACTACATGGCACAGTCGCCTGGATTCTACATGACACCTTGTCTTTAAAAACAGAAATTGACAATTCCAGCCTACATGGCTCAACATTTAGTTTGATTTAAATTACCTGCCAAATGGAATACAAAAAACACAAGGAGTTGAAAAAGACATGTTATTAACCGTGCATGTGATATGAATAATTCAGTATGCATACAATATTTCTTTCACTGAGCACAGGATCTAGAGCATCGGGTTGATTTCCCCATCAGTTGTCGACATCTCCTTCGTCTTATCTTTCTTTTTTATGCGGCATATAACAATAACCAGGAACAAAACTGCAAGGCAACAGAAATATTAATACATTTCTGACATGTAGAGGGTTAAAGGAAAAATCCACCATATGAATCTTTATAATTAATATGTGATTTTTAAGAAGCATCCAGCATTCAATTTCACATTCCTGATTTAACAGACACCCTTAACAGGATAGTGTCACTCTGACTGCTTAGGGAGTTTGGCCCAAGATTGTGCTCCTGGCCATGGGTTTGAACTCAAGATTTAGGCAAACAATATTAAGGCAAACAAGTTTCTGTTGCTTTAAATACTCTATATGCAATTCTCATTAATATGCTATTGAATTTCACTGGAAAAGGGTGAGTGAGATTTTGTTTTCAAGAAACAACAGTCAAACATTTGGTTTAGTTTACATTTGTCCACTATTAAACAGCATTATAACTGTGCTATAACTGTTAATATAAAAATAAATTATTATTATTATTTTTATTGATAAATGTTTATATAAAATGTTAATATTCTGTGTGTGCTTTCTATAGATAAGTTTAACATATTTTTAAGGTTTATATAGAAAGCGTTGTTGATGCACATAGCGCACACATACATTACATACACTAGGTGTATAGCACCTTAACATTGGCTTACGTAAAAATGGTGAATAAATGCTTTCTTTTCAGGAGACTGAACATCTATGCACAGAGAAATGTCCTTTCAAATGTTCTGTTCTTATTTTTAATGAAGTTTAGAAATTTGGACCTGAAATTTGGAGACTTTTCATCTCAAAAAATCAAAAGTACTTGTAAATTGTGGTATATTTACAATGGACAATAAAGGTTATTATATTATATAGACAGCATTATTCTGTATTAGCAATATCAACCAAAATGTGTTACGGTCTGCAAAAACCTTCTGGATGATGCTGTGTCAATAATATACTTTGAAATCTCTAATTTAAGAAAATAGAAGTACATTTTATCAAAACAACATGGAACATTTTTTGCTTTAGTTTAGTTTTTAAATGCTAGGAATTTGTCACTGAAAGACATGAAAAACTGAAAAAAAATTCCAAAAAACTTAAAGGAAATATTTATATTGATACTAAATGTATATATTTTGTCTCTTACCGATAAATCCTAGGACGCCTCCGAGAATGGCCATTGTAGTGGACAGTCCAAACTTCCAGGCATGAGTCCCTGGCTCCATGTAACAGTAGCCCAGTTCAGTACAGTTACATACTCGGACTGTATGAAAAAAGAAATAAGAACAGGGAATAAACACAGCACTCTTAACGCTTATACCATGTAGATAGTTGATAACTGTCAGAAAGTAAGCCCTTACCCTCGATCCTCTGTGTAATGCCCATGTTTCCATTATCCTTGACGTTGACAGGGATTTTAAAGGTCTGGTCACTGGTGGGCTTCCTCTTCAGCACAAGCTGAGCCGAAGTACCTATAGAGCAAAAAGCAATAGCTTTCCTCTTTTAGTAGGTCCAGATTAAACAAAAGGACATATTCTAGGTTAATAGCTGCAATTTTTTTTCTCAATAGTTTATCTTCAACTTTCAACATCGGCGATGCATTCTGTCTACCGTTTATTGCTGTGATCTCCCAGTTAGGAGAGCTGCGCTCCATTTGCAGACTGAAGGTAAAAGGTTCTCCAAATGGCTCAGCATCTCCGTCTTTGGCAGTCAGTATCAAGGGCTTTGGCTTCTTCACACAAATGAATCCCTGAGTCTTCTGTAGCTTAGGATAGTTATCATTTACATCCATCAGCTGGATGGACACTTCCCTCTCAGTTTGCTGCATCTGACCCTCTAATTCGCCACAAACACAAGAGCGTGCATATTCATCATTTATACAGTACATGCAACCTACAAGATTACATTGTGTTTTATTATATTTGAAGTACATGTCAAATTTGTCCAATTTGAGTCAATTAAACAGGATAATTTGGCATATGGTTTTGATGAGTGTTATCATAAATTAATGTTGAAAAGTAGATTAGACATTAGGAATCTGAAACCTTATTTCTCCACTATGACCCTTAGAAGTACATATACTGTATAGGGGTTAACGTCGTATGGCTTCATTCCCACCTGATTCATATGCAATGATGCGGACAGTGAACTGATCGACCACTTCTCTGTCCAACTCTGCTTTTGTCTTCAACTCTCCTGATTCAGGATTCAGGTCCAGCCAGCCATGCTCATCTCCCTCCAGCTTAAACCTAACACACAAGAACAACAAAAATGTAAAGGTTATAACTCTAATGCATCTCTTCTAAACAGTAAGCACAGTAAACTTGCTTATGCCACGCTTTCCATGTTTGCTGTTAGACATCACTTGGATTTAAAACGCACTAACCTTATGGTTATGGTGTTTGTCTCTAACTAATCTATTTAATTTTTGTTTCTCCTCCGAAGGCATTTTGAAAAATCATTGACAATGAGAGGACACTATACATGCTGCACTAAAATCTATTCCAATGGTCATGTTTATAGCGTTTATATAGTGGGATGGGAATCGCCAGGGATCACCCGATATGATATTATCACAATCCCTTGATGCTAAATCGATCTGTATTGTGATTCTATAAGTATCATGGTTTTATAAATATTCCGATAATTTTTGGAGGGGAGATTTTGTTACAATTTTAAACAAATTTAGCAAATAATTAATTACTACCACTTAGGATGCTGTACTGTCTGTAAATGTATGAATAGTTTAGAGGACAACCCCTATTGGGTTATAGAGTAACTTCAACATTTTTTTTACTCAAATGCAAACCAGATTTTAAAAAATTATTTTGGAGTCACTGGGGCGATACCACGCAAAACAATCATTATATTCAGTGGATTGATTATTTTTATTTTTCCTGCCTGATCTACTGCACTTCATGTTACACTTGTAACACTATGACATTTGTGCACTAACAAAAAATAGTTATACAGTAAATTCAACTGAATAGGATTATTACATGATTTTATGTCCCTCTGGGTCTTCAGCATGGGCTGACAAGATGGTAGTTCCTACAGTGATATTTTCTGGAATGTTGACATTCACAGTATCTACAGTGAACACTGGAGGTTCATCCACATCGACAAGCTCAATGACAACGACCGTGGTGGAACGATTGTCATACACCACCCCCTCGATCAGCGGCTCAGGATTACGGGCATCAATGTGAAGATTATAGGTAGATTGAACCTCATAATCCAATGGCTACAACATGGAGAGAGATGTAAATGATTCTGATGAAGAGCAGTCAAAGGTACAAGTAGAGCATAAAAACAAAGGACATACAATCACAGCAAAGCCGGCCAAGTTTCTAGTCCTCCTACCTTTGCTATGTAGATTCTGCCCACTCCAGTGGTATCATTAACTTCTATGGCGAATACACTTTCAGGATCACCTGCAGTGATGTGGTATTCCACCTTAGAGCTGCCTGTTCCTGGATCATCAGCATCCGTAGCCTTGATGGTTAGCAGCGTCTCCCCTACTTCAGCTAATTCTGGAATACTAAATCTCCCATACTGCACCAGGGTGAACAAGCACAGACAATAAGAGCAGACACTATATATATATATATATACTGTATATACACACTACTGTTCAAAAGTTTGGGGTCACTTGCAAATTTCTTTGTTTTTGTTTAGTGATTTATTTTCTAGATTCTACAACAATACTGGGGATTTCAAAACTATAAAATAACATATGGAATTAGGTAATTACATAACAACAACAAAAACAACAGTTCGTTGTTATTTTAAATGTTCTGAGGTCACAGAGGTCAGCCTTTCTGTAATATTTCTTGCAAGAACAGTATTGTCACGTGCATTTGCAAAATCCGTCAAGCACCATAATGAAACTGGCTCTCATGAATATGGAAGTATAATAGTGCCAAAATTCCTCAAAGCAAAATAGCAGGTTGAATTACATGAAAAAACCGTGTTGCAATAAAAATGTTTGAATTTTTCTGCATTGCAATTTGATCTGAATTGAAAAAAATCCTTAGAGCATTTACA
>JAQQZS010000019.1:8846887-8859260 GCA_030068045.1 Platyallabes tihoni | reverse complement strand
TGTCTAGAGCTTTTCATTGTTTTTAAAATCAAATAAATCGCGATTCGATATGATATTGTTTATCGGCCCAGCCCTATGCTCTTGTGTCTCATATTTACAAAAACAACAATTGTTTGAGATGGGTTGAGCCTTAATCGCTCTTTAAATAAAACCCAGATGTCCATTTTTAGAAAATCAGAGATGGTAAAAGTGGAGGTGAAATTTCCCAGGCTTTTCATGTTTTTATTACTGGTAGAGCAGGA
Organism: Platyallabes tihoni; assembly: GCA_030068045.1. Lineage (NCBI taxonomy): Eukaryota > Metazoa > Chordata > Actinopteri > Siluriformes > Clariidae > Platyallabes > Platyallabes tihoni. The sequence goes on along the minus strand of JAQQZS010000019.1, from coordinate 8,859,018 downwards.
ACTGGCAAAACTCATTTAATTATGGCAATAAAATATGAAGCAACAAGATTATTTTCCCAAAGTGCTTTACACCCAGATGACATTTGTGTTGTATTAATTACAGCAGGTATTGCAGCATACGGTTTACAGGCTGCAACAAATCATAATGTTTTGTATTGGCACACCTGTAAAGTTGCCATACACAACTTTGAAGAGAAGTTAAACTCTCTGCGGGCAAAATTTCATGGCTTCAGATTTTAATTATAGATGAAATCTCAATGGTGGATTACTGAATAAACTTTTGGCATACATTCATGGGAGATTTCACCAAATTAAACAAACTGGAGACTTTGCTTTGGCAATGTCAGTGTAATAGCATTTGTTGATTTTTTTTTGTTGTTGTTGCTGCTTTCTCTGCAAGGGAAACCATTATATACAGATGTACTAGGACTTGGACTATGGACCTGTTGTTTGTGTTGTGGTGTTAACACAGGAAGTGAGGCAAAAAGACAGAAATTTCGCTGAATTATTAAATTGTTTGAGTAAAACATCTCCATTGAGCAAAGAAGATTTGGAGACTTTAGCCAAATGTGACACGGGTGAAGAACCTAATGCTTCTTTACACAGAGGCAGAAATGATAGAGCCAGAAGATTTTACCTGAGGTAACAAAACTGGGAAAATAGAATTAATCACTGGTCATCATGTAAATTTTTATAACATGCTTACCAGCAAAGTTGCTCTTGGGCATAAATGCACATGTGATGTTGATGTAGATGATGGCCTGGTTAATAGTGTTTAGCAGGGTGTGTCGGCTCAGCATCAGAGTGCAATGGTCTATCCATGGTATGCACTAGTCCGTTGTGATCATACGGTAGTTCATTAACAGCAGCAGTGATTGAACTGATGGTAACTGCCAACTACTAGTGGTGTAACTGGCACATGGAAACCCAACATGCCAGGAAATGGCCAGGTAGAATACTTTAAATGCATCCTGCTGTAGATGCTCAAGACATTTTGCAAGGGGTCTCTAAATAAAACTACACAAATTCAGAAATAGCAAGGTTGCAATTTGGTAGGATCACCACGCGTACTAATTGGCCTCATGTTTGGTTTTTCATCTGAAAGTGGAAAGACAGTGAAAATATTAGAATGGGGGGCACCTACCATCATAAGGCAGTGTACGAAAAAACATTGTCCTGTGTACATTGGGAGCTGTGCAACAGGAGCTGTTCACATCACGTGTAATTTGAACATGCGCTACGTTGCTACCAAGTTCTTCCCAAGGTTACTGACCTAGGAGAAGAAGGAACATTGTGTCGAAGTCTGCAAAGAACCCTGTCAGTGTGCTGTGGATGATCCATCCTTCATGTCGAGTATCATTACCAGTAATGAAACTTGGGTGCATGGGTAAGAGCCTGAGTTGAAGCAACAGCATTGTGCATCAAAAATTCATCCAGACCATCAAATAGCGAATTCTACCGCCAGGTTTTAAGGGGTCTGAGGAAGGACTTACAGCAAAAACGACCAGATTTGCATGTGCAAATCTCGAAACCTTTGATATTTACATTTTAGGCATTTGGCAAACGCTCTTATCCAGATACATCATATACATCTGAGCAATTGAGGGTTAAGGGCCTTGCTCAAGGGCCCAACAATGGCAACTTGGTGGTTGTGGGGTTTGAACCTGGGATCTTCCGAACCATAGTCCAATGCCTTAACCACTGACAAGCTGGGTAAGACGTTATTAGTCAGAGAAGCAGCCAGCAGGCACAGGGAAGCCAGTCAAAGTTGATAGGAAGATGGATGGAGCCAAATACAAGGCAATCTTAGAAGTCTCAAGTCTGCAAAAGACTTGAGACTGGGGCAGAGGTTCACCTTCCAGCAGGACAGCGACCCTAAACATATAGCCAGAGCTACAATGGAATGGTTTAGATCAAAGCATATTTATGTGTTAGAATGGCCCAGTCAAAATCCAGGGCTAAATCCAACTTAGAATCTGTGGGAAGACTTGAATATTGCTGTTGACATATGCTTTCCATCTGACTGAGCTCCAGAAAAGAAGAAGAATGAACAAAAATTTAATTCGCTACCAACAAAGCTAACAGGGACAAACCCCAAAATATTTGCTGTTGTAATTGTGTTTGTGGTTGTAACTTGACAAGGTGGAAAAGTTCAAGATTTATGAATAGTTTTGCAAGGCACTGCACCTTGTTTAGCGTTAACATGGACAGCTATGAGCCATCACTACTGGAGAGCTTGTAAAGACTCATGTATGGGTGTGTAAACACCACAAAAATGTCTGAATTGAACCCTTCTTACTAAACTGCTAAATAGTATGATTTACAAAATACTAAATCCATGGATAAATCCAACCCTGTGCACTAACATACTTAATGTAAATAGATCCTACATAGTGTATGGTGATGCTCACAGAAGTGCGCACGCAGCTTCTGTAAACACAGGTTGGCGCACCTAAAGGAAAGAAAACATTTAAAATTATCTGTAGTATACGAGATACACCTATCTACTAAGTAGCCCCACTTCGTTCCCCATTAAGGTCCAAATATTAATGTAGGTAGAGGGCCATGGGCCATAAATAAATATTTATGCAATGTAAAATTACATCAAAGTTTAAAAGTAATACAAAAAAAGGGTGCTGCCGCATTGCACCTCCAGGTTCCGGGTTGGATTTCCGCCTTTTCAATTGCCCATAGTGTGTTAATGACCATGTGTGTGTGCGCCCTACAATGGATTGGCACACTCGGTGACCCCAGCTCGTGCCTCAAATCTCCTGGGATGTAAGGAAGAGAGTAATATAAAAATACCCTCTATACTTTACATGCAACATTTTACAAGTAACACTCACTTCTTCTGTTGTGTAAAAATTATATTGGAAACCAAAATTAATTGAATTTAAATGAAAATCCGCAGGAGAGAGAGAGAGAGAGAGAGAGAGAGAGAGAGAGAACGCCATAATTTCATCATGGGCCAAATGTGGTCCATTGGCTTCAAATTGGGCAGCTTTGCTTAACAAATACTATATTAGGATTACATTAGAGAGGTGTGCAGATGATGCAACTAAGGGATATGTGTAATAAATTTCTCTCTTTCCACATACGCAGATTGAGAGAGAGGGGGAGAGAGAGAGAGAGAGAAAGAATCCTGGTAACAGCTAACAGGTGAGGAATCTTTATTTATCTCATTCTCAATCTCATTCTTTATTGTAGTAATGGTAAAAACCAAACAACACAATTTTGAATGTTTTCCATATTTAAAGAGGGATGCAAAACAGAACATGAGGCATTACAATTATTTAAAAACATTTAAAAAAAAAAAATTAATACACACTTTTATTTAAGAAAAAAAAAAAAACAGAACTTTAGCACTTTACATTTTGTTAGCTTTACAGATACAGTACTTAAATATTAATTACATTTGATTAATTTCATCCATCAAATCCAATTTATGTGTTTTTTGCATGTGTGTGAGTTTTTTATTCCATAACCATAGTTTTGGAAGTATTGCTCTGAAAAGCAAATGTGATATGACTGTGTGCATGGTCCAAGTAAACATCACCGTATGACGGGACGGTCCCAGAAAAATGCTTCCACTGCATAAGCTCCGACATGCTAACTCTCTGTGGGACATTAGCAGCATCGGGACGGCGACCCAACTGACATGGCCTTCCTGTGGTTATCGTTAAGTCCTCAACCACATCTTTCAAACATAAAAAAAGATTTTTTTTAAAATTAAATATTAATTTATATTAAATGTGTGTGAATGGGTGTGTGTGTGTGTGTGTGTGTGTGCCCTGCGATGGATTGGCGCCCTGTCCAGGGTGTACCCTGCCTTGTGCCCGAAGCCTCCTGGGATAGGCTCCAGGCCCCCCGCGACCCTGATCACAGGATAAAGCGGTATAGAAGATGAATGAATGAATGAAAGGACTAAATGTAAATCATTCATATCCTAATTAAATTATGTAATGTACGGTAGTTAACATGCATTACTATTTTCCTTAATATGTATATTAATTGCAACATGCTTTGTTTTTTTTCCACATTGTACTCAGTTTCATACACAAAACAGTGCTTAAAATCACAGCAGCAAATCAGAATGTAAATCAAAGGAGCAACCTAGAAAACTTCAGATGTGTTCTGATTGTGATGCATATAGATTACTGTAAAAACATCCTACACACAAACACAGAGCAATGCTTCAACGAAACAATTATTAGACAATTTTTTATACAAACAATGCTGAATTTGTTTGTCTGCATTACCTGGCATTGTTCCATCGCCTGAGCACTTGCAGCCAAGCAGGTCGTGAGTGAGGCAGTCGGTATTGGGGTCAAAGGTAAAAAGGTCACGCAGCTCCTCGGCCGAGAAGTTGATGTGCTCACCCTTTTTACCAAGGTCTACCACAGCTCCAGAAAGCCCCTGCTTACTCACCTGTCTCTGGTAAATCCTCTCTTCTATGGTGCCTAACAGAGGAAAAAATTTACACTGAAAAATAAGTTGATTTCTCCTTGAGGTGACAGCTGCTGATTTCAAGTGAATTTAAAGCTAAATTATGAAGAGATGGGAATCACAACGGAACACCCTATACGATATTATCACAATACCTGCAGTAGGTGCCGAGTTGATTTGTATTCCGATTAATTTAGAATCATGATGTCGTAAATATCCCACTTTAATATAATTTTTTTCACAGATTTCGTTACAATTGTAAAAGACAAATTAAACAAAAAACAAATTAAATTAAAAAAAACTATTTCAAAAGATAAATAATAACAATCCTTTAGGAAGTTTTTGTGTGGTGACACCTGAATTGGAACACAAAAGAATTGCCAAATATAACTGAACCGATTTTGCCCCCCATCAACTGGATGCAAGCAGCAGCCTGAAAAAAAAAACATGTAGATTTGACATTGTAAAATAATATAATTTGTAAAACAGACAAATCTCAATTAGAAGTTTTGCCTAAACAAGACTTTTTGACACAATTCATCCCAGCGACACCATGCCGGTTTTCCCAGACCACCTAATGTATTGCAAAGTTGCAGACTGATGAAAAAGAAAACAGGAAAAAATACTTTTAAGGGGTCAAATTTTCTGTGAAGTCAATAAGTAAATTGATGTAGTGGTGATGTTATGGTAGCACAGTAGGTTAGAGCATTGATGGCCTAGGAAAGAAAAAAAGTGAGACCATTAATGTTATTGTCCAACCTGTTGTTAGAAATCTGTAGATGTGAACTGTTTTCCTCTGCCCATCCCTCCAGACTCGGGCCATTGCCTACAGCATTAATACAAATACATTACTCAAGCAATACTCAAATTAACAAAATCAATGCTTACAAAAATCTGTCAGTAAACATAACAAAACACACAAGGTAAGGAGGATACATTTTTGTACTATTGTCACTCATTGTCATTGTCTACAGCGCTTTATCCTGTATACAGAATCGCATGTGACCTGGAGCCTATCCAAGATAAACTCTGGATGGGGTGCCATTCCATCGCGAGGCACACATACACACACTCACATGTTAATTTACACACTACAGACCGACTCTGTTCTTTTGATGTTCGGGACGCAGCACCATTTAAATGAGCTCTCTTTTACTGAGAATAAACAGAGATCTTCAGACATAATGCCTGCGTGTGTGTGTGTGTGTGTGTGTGTGTTTGTCTCTCCCGGTCGATCGTGCCCGGACCAGTAAGTGTATCAAGGTGCAGCGGACACAAGAAGCTGCAGCTCTTCTTCTCTTAGCTTAAAACTTAGCTCGGACAGACTTCTTCGTTTAAACCCAACACACCCCTAGGCGGGAATCGACCCCAGACCCTGGAGCTGCAAGGCGACACTGTCTACTGTACTAACCACTAAGCCACAGTGCCACATATTATTATTATATTTTAATATGTAATATAGTTTACACAACTATTTTACTTGGACTAACCTGTATGTCATTAGCTGGGTTCCAGTCTATGTCATACAAAACCAGATGGGAGGCACCAACAAGATTGAGCCCAACTCCTCCGGCCTTTGAACTGAGAAGAAACAGGAAATGGGAGGAACCCGGGCGGTTAAAGGAGTCTACAATCCGCTGTCTCTGGGCAACAGGTGTCTGTCCATCAAGCCGACACCAGGTGTAACCAAGGTGAGCACAGAGGTCTTGTAGCAGATCAAGAGTCTTTGTATAATTAGATACCAGAACAACCCTGCCAACAAAGGAGAGTAATAAAAAGAATGAAAAGAGGGCTCAATCACCTCTTGCCTAAAGTCAAAACAGACATATTTAAATACAGTGCTATGCATAACTATTCATCTCTTATTGAAGTTTTCAATGTTAAACCATGGAACAGAAATTAATACAATATGGATTGGGGGTGTCATTACAATTTGGAAAATTATTTACCAGTGTAAATTATCACAATTTACCCCCTTTGCTGTTAAACTCATGAAATTACTTATAGTGCAACTAGCTATCATGAAAAATCTAAATGACGTATGGAGTCAACTTGTATGCAAGCAAAATATGATGTAATCTCAATATAAAAAACATCTGTTCCAAAAAGAGAACATACCGTCTGGTTTGACAAAGTATTTTGACATGGACACAACTTCCGTAATTTTGCCTGTGTACATCACCACAGTGGATTTAAAAAGCTAGTTTTACATACAGTAGTCCCTCTATTTTCACAAGCTCAACAATTAATGGACAAACGGATGAATATAAATATTAATTTAAATAATTGGAGGCAAATCTTTTACAGACAGTCTAGAACCCATAGATACCTTCGGTTTTGTCTTCAGTAAATTAAAAGTCTGCTCCTTTTTTCTAGCATACTTGGGGTGCAGCATTTGAGTGTATCTGGGCAAGACCATAGAGCTCTACACACTACAGAATTCCTCATGGTACTTATAGGCATCACAACATCAACAAGAGTGAGCCACATTGGCATCCAAACATGACAAAACCATAACACTACCCCCACCATCAGCACCATCAGTTTCACAGCAGATGTAGCATGCTTTGCATTATGAACCCTTAATTTCCTTCTCCATACTTTTCCCTTGCCATCACTCTAATACAAGTTAATCTTAGATTTATCAGTCTAAAGAATAATGTTCAAAAACTGTCAGCCTTTTTTTTTTTTTTTTAGCAAAGACTAATCTGGTATTTACGTTCTTTACTGTTACCAGTGGTTTGCATCTTGATGTAAACACACTGTGTTTACTTTCATGAAATCATACAAACAATGATACTCCTATCTCCACCTCTTTACTTGGCTAGATGTTGTGAATGTGTTTTTCTAAAAGGTGAATGAACTATAGTTGTCCTTTGTGGTCTTTCAGATCTTTTATCTCCTTAATCTGTCATAGACTAATGAGAAAACAGACCACAGCAATGTCTGACTTTCATTGGTTAACATTCATAGAATTTTTATTTATTATTACTTTTGTCACTTTGATTAAAGTTATTTCTGTGACCATTGTGAGTTTTTCTTTCATTGACCGAAGGGTACCAACAATTTTGTCCACGTGTGTACAGTAATTAATCAAGGCACATATTCCATATGTGTAATATGGAATATGTAATTATGTTCTAATTCATGACTAAGTGAAAAGATGTGCATGACTGTACTTGTCTGTGCAGTTGACATGCTTTATAGCAGCCAAAAGGTCTGTGAGCACCAGCAATTTCCCAGAATCTCCAGTACAAAAACTACCAGTAGCATATGCCTCAGGGAAATGGTCGACAGAGAGGCTGTCATATAAATCATCAGTCATCTTCTCCTGAAATGACAGCAAAGATAAAGAACAATAAAATAAAAATATACATATACATATATAAATATCCATATATAAATATCTCTATATATATTCAATATTTGTACATAAGGCCATAAGAGAAATGAAGATGCATCTACAAGAAACATAAGCAGTTGTCTGCACACCATCACAAACCTTTACTGTGTGGTAAAGCAGACCAGGGTGGTTGCAAAGCTTCTTCAGAGCGTTAATGCAAACAAGGTGAGGGCTGTGCGTGGAAGCGAATGCGCCAGCGGCAGCAAAACAGGCCCTGACAGGTCGGCTAGAGAGCAGCTCATTATACAGCTGCACCTGCAGCTCTGTGGGTCGGCAGAAAACTGTCCATTCCATCCGCCCAGGTAAGAAACGGTTGATGATCTCTTGAGTCCTGCGAAGAGTGAATGCTCCGGTCAGCCGAGCAAGTTCTGCTGCCCGCTCTTCACCTATGGACCTCTCTTCCTAAAACAGAACACAGCTTCAGATCTGTACATGTTCACAATAATTAAACTTCAAACTGTGTGCCTAAACAGGTCTGAGACACAATCATACACACATACAAAGTAAAAATTAATTATTATTCTGGTGTGTACGCTACCTCAATGCAATTGGGCTGGCGGGATTTGAGGATCGGTTCTTCATAAATCTTTCTGTATGCTGCTGAAGTACCCAAAATGCCTGGATTCACAAACTCAATAATGGAGTAGAACTCTTGCAGATCATTCTGAACAGGAGTGCCTGGTGATTTTAAACATATACCAAAATTGCTAAAAAATACTAAATATATAAAAATAGTTGTATTCTATTATACTGTATTTGTAATCTGTGATTGGTTCTGTCTGTTTATCTACAGTTCACAGTTAAATTGATTAAAATATCAAAATATCGTTGCAAGCAACGATGACGGGCCCAAGTACCCTGTGCCATCGCCATCATTAATCACTTTTCAGCATATGTTTAAGGCATCGTCACGGCTGACCCGTTTGAGATATCAAAAATCTCTCTGCAATTTTGCGTCCTCAATGTCCTTAGATCACATCGGCCCGGTTTGGTGGCAATCGTATAAATTCCCTAGGAGGAGTATATTATAATCCATCTGGTGCATTTTTGCGAACGACCCAAAATAACTGGCCTCCTGTTGAGTTGAGCCCAGGACATGCAGTGCGAAAGTTGTTTGGCTCAATGAGCTCTAAATGTGTACAGAATTTCATGTGCCTACGTGAAAGTGTGTATGAGCTATCCAGCAAAATCTCGTCCCACGCGACTCTCAGGCATCCTAATGGCAGCAGATTCCAACCTGCCTGATGATAATCCTTACAAAAACAAGATGGTCCTGCGCACCCTATAGTGCTTGGGCCCTAATAATTATACAACTTTAAGACTTCTAGTTGCAAAAAATACTGTTATGAAGGGCTTCTCGATTATTTGAAAAAAAATAAAATACATGCAATCTCCTTTCTGAATGACGGCAATTCACTTGCATGTATTTCATGCATTCAGATCAAGATGCATTCACGTGCTTACTTATTTACAGTACTTGACAACAATCCCAGATACTATATCAGTCACACTCATACAGTGTAACACAAAAGACGACACATGAGTGACATGTACCAATGGGGCACTGGAGTAGTATGGCATTATTTTCAGGCCAAAAACCCTGAGTGTTAAACTGTTATGCACCCAGATTTGATTTTCATTCACAAACACTCACACGCATATGTGTAAATTGTATTTCCACTCATCCAAACTTTATTTCCACTCTGTTTTCTTGTGCAAGCTCAACATCAGAACACTGTGTTCACTCAGTATCAGCCAATCAGAAGCTTTTTTTTCCTCCTCACTACTGTGGGCTATACATGCACTTACCAGTGTGTTAATTATGTCTTTATTATATAAAATTGCTGCTAATAAATTCCTAGCTGACTCATTCATTCTGCCGAGTGAGTTTCACTTAATATATTCAGAATTTTATTCAATATTCTCAAATGCACCTCCACAGAAAATAGACATTTGAGAAAGTAAAGAGAGTTTGTGGGGTTGTCTGACTGACCCGTAAGTATTATCCGGCGTTCACAGGCCAGAGAGGCGAGAGCACCAGCTGTCTTAATATTGCTGTTTTTAAGCCGATGACCCTCATCACAGATAACCACCTCAAACTCCAGCTTTTTCAAAATGTCTACAGAGCGCAGTAGCATCTCATAACTGATCACCATCACAGGAGACCGTGGACAGGATATAAAGTCCTCTGCACGGTTGTCCTATTCAAAACAAAAACATTCAGTACACACTCACATATGGCATGTTTATTTACTGGCTTATGAATTACTGTAACTAACTAAGCTCACACTCCAGAATAAACAAAGCAAACTTCTGACTGTGAACCACAAGACAAACCTGGTCAACGGTGTAAACGCTGATCCTCTCTCTGCCAAGCCATTTGTTGAATTCAGCAGCCCAGTTTTTCACCAAACTGCCAGGACAAACCACCAACCCTCTCTTCAGTACTGGTCGCCCACCATAGGGTCCCTGCCTCAGTAGAGTCCACAATACACACACGCACTGTAGTGTCTTCCCCAAACCCATCTCATCCGCTAAAATGGCTCCACAGCGGCCAGCCAACCTGCAACATACAGAACAAAACACTCACACTGATTCAGTGACCTCCTGAGGTACCCCTTAGATAAAATACATTCATCATTCAGTTTATTAGACAAACCTGTTCACCTGCACAATAATGAGCAAAGCATAAAATCAAGCAGGTAGAAGTCAAAAGCTTTAAGTTAACTGCCAATACTGTAGAAAAAAAAATTAACGCATTTGATAGACTAACAATAAAATTTGCAAAATACACAGATGAGCCAAAATATTATGACCACCCTTTTAATACACTGTTGGTCCCTCATGTGACCATAAAGACATGAATTTCACCAGACCCACAAATGTATTTTCATACATCCAATACATGCAACAAAAAACTGAAAGTTTGCTTCCTGTGTAAAATGTCCCAGACACCCACATGCACCATTCTTAAAAAAATAATCATTATATTTACTTGAGTGGTTATATTTACTTGAGTGTTTTTTTTTGGTCAAAAAGCTCGTTTTTAAACTAGCAATTGCCTCTCTTACGAAAGTTTCTCTCTATTGTCTTTGTAATTCAATGATGATGAACATCTGCGACAAACAATAATCTTGGTGTCGTTCAGTCTTCTACGGTATACTCTTTCCCACCGATGGCTCCTCCTTAGGGAAGGGCAAATTAGTCAATTTAGCACCCAGGACAAGCAGATTCTATTTACAGGCTAAATTGCCATAAATGCCACAAATCAGTGATTATGGAAGTGTCTATAAAGTGTATTTTTATAGCAGGGTGGGAAAAACAAACAAACAAACAAACAAACAAATAAACAAAGACTCTTACCTCATTCCCATGAGGCATTCATACAGAAAAACCACACCCTCCCTCTGATGTGGTCGCAGATGATTTGTCAGGTGTGGGTCCACAACCACGTCCACTAATGGGAGTCCAGTTTTATTACAAAGCCACTGATGGTTGGCTGGGGGCCGAGGCATCACAAGGGCTCCTAATGAAAGGAATTTCAAAATTTTGAAAGGAATTTATATACTAATGTACAAATAATGATTCATACTTTTAATTTATACTTTTAATTTTTTATTACTCAAGGACTTTCAGGTGAGGAGGAAAGATTGTTGCGGACCCCTCCCATCCCGTATAAACACTCCCCCCTCTGGTCAGGACAACAGTTTTTTTTCAACTGCAGCTGTGATGGTAAACCAATTTTTTTTTTATCTTTCCTCTGTGTTCATTACATGGATGTACTACATTAAAGCATTTTATTGCACATTTAACACAGTACATACATTTTGTACTACCTTTTTTTTTTTACTGTAAAAACAATTAACCATAATAATTTTGACATACAGAGGGGCCCAAAAATGCATACACACTTCAACATGAAAAACATATCCCTCTCTTCTGACGGTCACATGATTGCATCAATTGCTCCAATAATTCAATAAGATTTTTTAAAAAAAGGGCACAGATAGCAACTGTTGAAGTTGATTATTTAATTAGTTGCTGGACTTTTAGTTAATGTAATTTCTGCTCTTACAGTGGAACCTCGGATTGCGAGTAACGCGGTTTGCGAGTGTTCCGCAAGACGAGCAAAGATTTGTATTAAATTTGACTTGAAAAAATTAACAAGTCAAGGTTATGGAGTACCTATACATAGAGAGATGTATCTAGGGCTGGGCGATATGGCTGAAAACTGTATCACGATATCAGTGTTTCATATCGGTCGATATCGATAATTATTGAT
>JAQQZS010000019.1:8810894-8833548 GCA_030068045.1 Platyallabes tihoni | reverse complement strand
TGAAAAATCCATCCCGCGCAGGTCTCTAGTGTGGACCACTATTTTCTTTTTGATCCTCACAATTTTGGAATCCAGTCTCGGGCCGGATTGAACGGCTCAGCGGGCCGGATTCAGCCCGCGGGCCGCCAGTTGATGATCAGTGCTATACAGTATTGCTATACAGTATAAACTAATAAATTACTACACTAGTTACCTTCTTAGTTTTGATTTAAGATATTGACAGATTTAATTATTTCACTCTAAGACTTCAGCATGGAGTAATGGAGAACTAAAATAAAAATTTAAATAAATGTTTGGGTGTTGTGATGGGATTGGGAGTGTTGCTGCCTGACAGTTTCATGGTTCAGGGTTCTACCCTGGGCTCGGGTTGCATGGAGTTTTGCATGTTCTCGTCATGTTTTCATGAGTATTATGTGGGTTTTCATGGCCACATAAACTACAAAACTACAAAAAGAATGGTACAAAAACATCCTCCGAGATCAACTTCTCCTAACCATCCAATAACAGTTTGGTGACGAACAAAACCTTTTCCAGCAAGATGGATCAGCTTGCCATAAGGAAAAAGTGATAACTAAGTGACTTGCTGAACAAAACATCAAAATTTTGGGTCCACCCCCATCCCCAGACCTTAATCCCATTGAGAACTTGTGGTCAATTCTCAATTGGCGGGTGGATAAACAAAAACCCACAAATTCTAAAAATCTTTAAGCATTGATTATGCAAGAATGGGCTGCCATTAGTCAGTTGGTTCAGAAGTTGATTGACAGAGTGCCAGGGCAAACGGAGAGGTAAAGTAATATATTTGTTGAGAACCATGTGTTATGTGGTTTTGTGCTGTTTTCACATTTATAAATGTGAAGTTGGAACTCTGATAGTTACTCACATCAAACAGCTTATGCAATGCAAAAAAATGACATCTTACCACGTTGAATATTCTAGAGTCTAGCCAGACCTGTCTATAATTTCTTAGAAGTCTACAACTTCTATAAGATTATTAAGCATATTTGTAGTTAAATGTTACGAATATATATATAGAAATCAAAGGTCCTAAAACTAGCAGCATTATCTACTATTAGAACAAGACAGTTTGCTTACGACTTAAATTTGATTAGAAATAATCATAATAATATTATTGGTTAAAAAAGTAGATAAATATAACTATACTCAATATATTTTCACTTTGCTAAGATATAATATTTTACAGTGTATTTTAGTAGACGGAACCATGCATACAGCAAGTCACCAATCTACTTTCGTCTCAGAAGTATGAAACAGTCGATTGGCTAAAACATTGGCATGTTTAAGGTCAGGCTCACCTTGAAGATTATTAGTCAGAAACAGAGGTTAACAAGAAGGCGTGTTCCTTTCATGCATTATGCCCTCCCTTCATGCATTATGCGCCTATGCACACTAGAGACTGTTGTTCTGGGAATTTCTGTGTCCTTTGGTACATATTGTTACCTTTGACTTTGTGATATACAGGTGGAAGATCACCAGGGCTACAGAGACCCTACTTGAGGTCATGTGATCCCAGCATGGGAAAGAGACTCCCAGTGGGATTTCTGCACAGCCTATCAGGGACGTTTGTGTTTTTGCACTGCAGAGGTAGAACATCATTTTAATGCAAAAAAATATATGGTTTTAGAGACACTTTTTGTTTTATAAAGAGCCTGTAATTAGAAAATGTTAATTAAAATGTAAAAAATAATAAAAGTACGTAAGAACAGCTCACGTTGTAGAAGCTCCTCCTCCTGTGAATTTTGACCCTGATATCTCAGTATCTCCATTTAACAGCTGGCAGCCATGCTGTTTCTAAGGCAACCCAAAGCATACCCTTGTTGGTCTTGTAATAAGAACAGAGTGTGAAACAGGAAGACAGAGGGAATCACCTGGTTTGACAGGTAAGAAAGTTTTTCCTTTCGTTTCTTCAAGCGTTGCAAATCATCACATTTCATGGGATGATATTAGCAAAGATTTTTCATCTTCGCATTTAACTGTAGTTCTGGATCTTCCACTCGTTGTTATTCATATTCTTGACTAAACCGTATCTCAAGAATGACTAAATGCTCAGTAATACATTAACCATTAAAGAAATCATTGACATTCTTTCTTCCATTCATCATATAATTTTTACAGTGTTTGTCTTAGTGTCTTTGAATATGTATCCAAAACACCTTTGCATCATATTTGTACAGTATATATTTCCACAATATCTGTACCGTATGTGCAGCATGGGCTATGACGTGGAGCGTTTCGTGGGCTACGTGAATGAAGGCTTGCTGTGCTGTGTGTGTCGAGACGTGTTGGAAGACCCTCTGCAGGCTCCATGTGAGCATGCTTTCTGCAATACTTGCATTCATGCTTGGCTCGTGAACCATCAGAACTGCCCTGAGGATCGGCTTCCCCTTAGCATCAGTAACCTGCGGCCACTCTATAGGTACTGTAGAACTAACCGAGAACATGCATATCGTCATGGTTAACATGGTATCAGAAATGACTAGAACAAACAATGCATTTTTAAATAAGAATATGCATGCATGTGTCTTCCCTATTCTCGTGTATGATGCATACATGATTTGTTAAAAGTACTTTGTATTTGAAATTGTGCTTTGTGATTGAAGGCATCAACAGTTGTACTTGACTTTGTAGTTAGACATAAAATGTAAATCAGGGAGAAGAGTGGACAAATTGTAAATCCATTAGCTAGGCCACCATTTGTTGATTAATGACATATTGTACTTTTATTAATTTATGGATGCCTCTAGGTGGAATAGTAGGTAGAACTGTTGTCTTGCATCTCTTGAGTTGGAGGTTTGAATCTTGCCTCTGGTGTGTGTCCATTGTGGATTTCCTCTGGGTTCCCTCCCACAGTGTATGCTGATTGCCATTCCCAACTTGTCTCCATTTAGGGTGTTCTCCACCTTATACCCCACTTCTTTGCTCAATGTTTTTACATACCTATGTGTTCCTAATTAAAAAAATAAAATAAAAGTATTGTATGTACAGGATTGGCACCCTGTCCAGGGTGTACCCTGCCTCGTGCCCTAAGCCTCCTGGGATAGGATCCAGGTCCCCTGAATACAGGATAAAGCGGTATAGAAGATGACTGACTATTGTATGTACAGTAGCAGTTGGTGATCTTCAGAATAAGTTCTGTGTTCTCCAAATACTTATGTTGTTCTTGGTTGAGAAAAGGTCATCCATGCATAGTAAAAACTCAAGTAAAGCTTGTTTAGCAAATATCAAGTAGGACTGTTTTTCTCTGCAACTTGGACAAGAGAAGAAAAAGCTAACCAACTCTATCTAGTTGTCTGCTGTACATTTATGAATAAACAAGTAGCCAAAAACACAACCATTTTGCCCCAGGACTGCTCACTTGTCCACCAGTAGTGATATTCAAACCACCCAAGACCATAAGTCACTGCGCGTTTGGCTGCTCGGTTGTTTCTTGGCCAGATATGCGTCATCATTCCATAATGAGTTTAGGAACAAGAGGGAGTTACAAAGGTTGGATGTTGATTGTGTATGTCTATAAGATTTATTTCATTATTATAATTTGTCTTACAGATACATGCGAAATGACTTGGCACGGCTCCAAATGAAGTGCATTTATCGCTCACAAGGATGTGAGGTCATCTGTGCATTGGAGTCCATACATCGGCATGAGGAACAGTGTGACTTTGCACTGTTCAATTGTCGCAATGCTGGTAAATACACAATATATACTGTATATATATATATATATATATATATATACCACTTTTGCATATACAGTGTTGTATATTCAGTACTACATACTGCATATACTTTAAATATTTATACAACAGTTAGTTTAGTCCGAGCAATCTGATTGGACGAGAGGTGATAATGGATGGTAAAACCACTGGGATGGATTATTCTCTCCATCTTTTTGATACAGTACATAGTGCCGTAAGAATTTAAAATGACTTTCATCCCTGTTAATTTTACTAACTGTTGCTTGGTAACGGTTGGTCACCCAGTTCAACAGTCATGGTTAGGTAGTTCCTCCATGTGCAAAAGTATATGTGTGGGCAGAGAAAAATAACTGATGACGTAAATAAACAGATCATAATCTGTTGATGATAAATGGTGTTTGCGGAACTGTTGTTTAAAAACAATATCACACTCAAGGACGTGCTGGATATACAGTCGCACGGCTGCAATGCTTTCAGCACTAGAGCTGTTCCTTTGTGCATCAGAGCTGTGCTATATCCATCAGTACAGCACTCCCTCTCGCATGATATTCCTGCTTTATACAGTACTATGCAAAATCATGAGCCACCACTAATTTCCTCATAATTTGCATCCAAAGACTTGGAATTAGAATTTCCTGTATTTAGAAGTCTTGAGGAATATTTCTTCAGGCTTCCAAAAACATGCTTTTAGCCCTCATTTTCAGTCCAGTTTCAAAGGGATGCTTTTTGTTTGTTCAGCCACACAGTGACCTATGAATCATTCAAGCATAAAAAAGAAGAGAAAAGATTCATCTAAATGAATACAGCATGATCCAGAGAGAAACAGGTGCAGATGATGCCAGATGATCAGGCCAGTGATTAGTGTACTGGTAACGCTGAATGCTGAGTGGTTGGAACAGACGAGAGGGGAAATGAGGTTGCTGTTGAGTTTGTTACATAAACAGCTCATCTTTAAATTGTATATTTAGGCACTTTACCTCCTGTCACAGTAAAACATTTGTTTTTAGTTCTTTAATTTAAGGTACATCATTTAATTCAATTTAATATAGAGAAATGAGTGCTTGCTCAATTATAATTGCTCAATTATATTTGCATATATATATATATATAGTGTAATTTTGTACCTGTAAGTGCAAAATTTTATGCCATATAGCAAGTGTCAGATGATATGCTATTGCCTTTTACTGAAACACACAATAGTAACAGGTGATGACTATAGAATGAAGTGACCACAAAGTCTAAGTAACAGAGCAATCAAACTTTTAATTATTAATGAATTGGCCCCCTAAGCAGTGTAGTATCATATAGAATTTAACTCAACCAGTAAGCAAATCCACATTGCAAAACATATCCAGTGAAAATATTTTAAATTAAGTAAAAAAAAAAAAAAGTACATTTCTCATTATGTAATTAGAACTCAGATTAGTGAACCTAATTCTAGACAATTTAATTCAGACTTGTTATACTGGTGATGATGATGATGATGACGATGACTTTTAATATAAAAAATAAAAGCTAATTCTACAAAATGAATCTAATAAATGTCCCTAATCTAATCTGTATGCCATTTTGCATAGTCTTGCGTGGGTTTCCACTGGATCCTTACTCACTCACTCATCTTCTATACTGCTTTATCCTGTATTCAGGGTCATGGTGGCCTGGAGCTTATCCCAGGAGACTTAAGGCACGAGGCGGGGGTACACCCTGGACAGGATGCCAATGCATCGCAGGGCACACACAAATACACTCACACACACACCACGGGCAATTTGGGAACACCAATTAGCCTAACCTGCATATCTTTGGACTGTGGGAGGAAACCCACCAAGCACGGGGAGAACATGCGAACCCCATGCACACAGAGATGGGAATCAAACCTGGACCCTGGAGGTGCAAGGTGACAGTGCTAACCACTATACCACCGTGCCGCCATAGGATCCTTAATTTTTCCTAAAATCATGCCTGTACATTGATTGATTATGCAAAATTGACCACAGTGTGAAAGAGTGTGCAAATGTGTATGAATGGTGCCCTGTAATGTTATGCCATTCTAGGTAAATTCTCTCATATTGCTCCCAGTGGGACAGGAACAGACTCAACAACAACAACCCTGACACTAAGACCAAATAAGACCAAAATTATGTGACAAGAAGTGCGACAAAAGGTTTGAAATGACCAAGAATGTTACATTTGGTTTATCATAATCCCATTATAAGAAATGTTTAGTAGGAGTAATTAAGAGAAGTATTACATAAATGATAAATCACCTGTACACCTGCTGATTTACATTTGAAACTGCATAGATTCCACAAGCCTGTGTCCACTGCAGCCTCTTAGTTCCTGACAGTAGCTGTACCCAGTCTTGTTAGAGTCAATCCATTCCCGAGTTTCACATGTTGCTTTTTTTATAGCCATTATTATTGGAATTGCTGTAGGTGTTCTGTTAGCTTGAACCACCCTGGCCATTTTCCCATGGCCTCTTTCATCAACTGCTATTCACAACAGCTTCTGAAATATTATTTGTATAGCGCTTTTAATGATGTATTTTGTTGAAAAACTTTACAGGAATAGAAATTCTGGATATAAATTTAAAAAATATGATCTCAGATGAGCGCGACGATGGTGAGTCACAACCTCCAGAGATGACATAAAGAAACCTTGAGAGGAACCAGACTGAACAGGGAACCCATCGTCATTTGGGTGATACTACAAATAGTGAACCTCAGATCCTCACTCAAATGAGGATGAGTTCCATGTTGAGTCTGGTTCCTCTCAAGGTTAGTTCCTAATATGACCACTGTATAATAGGAAATATGTTTGAGTTGATGTAACATCCACTTTACTGTGGTTAACTGTTCACTTGGGTACAAAACTGTTCACGGCAATGTCAGTCCTTAAGTTATTCAACAGATTGCTGTCATAAGACACCATAGTAAAATTTTATATCAATGGTAAAATTTTATATCAATGCAATTAAAGCCATCTTCTTGGTTATTAATTGGAATTGTCCAGTCAGACATTAATTGAAGCTTTTGACCCTCGTTTATATTATTTCATACATTGTGCTGCTACCCAAAGACTGGCTAATTGGATAATTGCATTAATGCACCAGTGTACAGGTGTAAACTTAGAGGGTGGTAGGTGTGCTTTTAGAATAATTAAATAAATGCATCATCTTTTGAGTCTTCAGAGAGATTTTAATTTAATATTTTCCATCACATACAGCCTAAAATATATATATTTTTTCATGTGCAGGTGAGGAGTACTTGTGTTACCGCTGTGGTAGGTTTACGTGTCACTATCTTGCATGTTTACAGATTCCATATTGTACTGTGCTCTGTTTCAAACAACCCAAACAAATAGATGTTAAAATGCCCCAATCGTCTTCTTACACTGCTTTTATCAACTCTGTGCTTCTCATAGATTGTCCAGTGCAAGTGTCTCAGCATTCTCTGGAAGCACACCTGTGTGTTTGCGAGTACCGCAGCAGAGTGTGTGCAAATGGGTGTGGATACACACTATCAAAGGCAAATGAGGCTCAACACAACTGCATCTCTGAACTCCGAGCTGAGCTGGACATGCTGAGGTAGACGTTCATAGGTGGTCTGGCTGACGAGGATTATTTGCACCCATGTTTAATACTGATTTTTTATTGCTTTACTATTATAAAATTATTATGGGTGAGCCTTAAGAGCACATTAGGAATGTAACTATTATACATACAGTATTATACATATTCTTTTAACTGAAATCTGTAGTCATACCATTCCTCTTAGGAACATCAGATGAAATCAATCAGATATTTTGCTTCTAATCACTCAAATACGAGGGGTGTTCAAGCGAAACCAGGACTTTTGATTGTGCATAATCCCAAGCCTTTATGTCATCAAATCCTATATAATTCTACAACGTTTAGCGTTGCTTTTGCTCTTGGTTCCATAAAAGTAAACAAACTTTCAATCTAAGGCATTCATTAATGCTGGCTTTACAACGGGTTTACATTTGCAAAGAAGAAATAATGTAGACAATAGTGTATTTTTTTCCCTTAAAACTAGAGTTTTAATCATCACTGATGGCTAGTGGGATGTTAGATGGAAGGGCTGAACTCTATTAGATATCAACAGATTAACAATAAAATTATTAAGGTTCAGAATGCATAATTGTTTTAATTATAGCCATAATAAAAATCATATGGGGAAAATCACTACTACGCCAATATTATTTAGTGTATTACATACAGGTACATTCATAGATGTTAGACTGCTACAGTTCTGATTATTAAGTATTTACTGTCCTACTGCACTCCTGCCATAGAAATAAATAAAAAAAATTTTTTTATTTTTTTTAATCCACATTATTTGCATTCTTTACACCCTGACTGTATTTCAAACGCGGCTTTTTGAATCACTGCTAAAAACGTTTGCCTCACTTCATTTGATGCTGCGTATTTTTCTTATGAAAACTGCTGGTGACCTAGTGCTTAAAAACAAAGCAAAAAACAAGAAAATTGTGCCAAATGCATCCAATTTATGAACAATTATCTGTGCCAATTTTTTTTTACTTATACCAATGTTTTTTAAAGGTAGAGATTTAACCATGCAAGCCCATTTACACCAGCTGCTTCTTCGTCTTCGTTTCATCAATTACTGATAACTTTTTAGAGTTCAAAACCTTTTTTTTTTGCCAACGTCTATCCATCCGAGCTGCCATGGCTTAAACCTGAAGCTCAGCAATTTTACAATTTGTTAACTTACATAAAACAATAGAAAAAATAAAACAATAGGTAAATTGTTTATGTACAAAAGAAAAAAAAGAAATTAATGCAGATTGCATTTAATGTTATTTTCCCCACAAAATTGCATACTCTTCTGCCAACTGCCACATTAGCTTTTAGTCATCCATCCTTTCATATTTACCTTTTTTATTATCATAATTGTAAAAACAAATGGTAATATGGAATTTATGGCACTTCTTAAATGTGTGTGTTTTATAGGACTGAATTGAATTGTAAGGTTGAGGAAGTGAGACGTGAAATGGAGTCCCGACTGAGTTCTCAGAGGAGACACATGGTACAAAAAGAGAACCTGCTGAAAAACGAGGTGGATGAGCTCAAGGTATTCTACGTGCGGACACACACACACACAATATATATGTCAATTTTATTGGATTTCCTGCTCAAGTGTGCTAGGTTAATAATATGGAAATTCCAGTGACTAAGTTCAGATTTATTTGAACTTATGCATATGAATGTGTAGATAAGGCCCAAGCTCCACCAAGTTGCCCTGTTAAGCCCTTGAGCCAGGCCCTTAACCTTGTCTGCTCCAGTGCATAGTATTTTACTGTATAATGGCTGAGCCTGCACTCTGACACCAGCCTCCATTAAAAGCTGGGATAATTGCAGGAATAAGGCATTTCACTGTGCAGTAATGTATATGTAATTAATAAAGGCTTAACTCATTTTGCATATTTGAATCAATGAACTTTTTCTAACAGATATTTAAATTTCGTGTTCAGGGCCAACTGTCCCGTGTGGTGTCGGACGTGTGTGCTTTATTAGGAGCAGAGCGAACTCGCAGGCAGGAGCTCGAGAAGGCGGAGCTCGAGAAAGCCGAGCTTCTGGAACGTCTGAAGCATGAGGTTCTTAAACCAGGCACGGCTGCTCAGACAGTGATGCGTTATGACGAGGAGCACCGTAAGCAAAACCCACACAGCCTAACGTTAGACTGCCACAAGAAGAAGAGCAGAGATGTCACAGTTCTCTGAAAACGAACACAGGGCCTGTTAACTGCCAAATCCAACTGGTGCAGATCCACGCTGCTAATGAACTACAGATCAACACTATAATAGCATTTTACCACAAAATTATAAGATGTTTATTATACGAGCAGTTTTATAAATGTCTATGGATTTTCAAATACAAATTAAATGATTAGGGACCTTCACATGTTTTTTTTTAAATTATTTATTTCACAATATCTGTCAAACTATTTTCTCTAACTAGCTCAATAAAATACTTTGCAAAGTATCTATTAATGTTTTTCTTGGAAAACAGCAAATTCTAGCATATAAAAACGGACACTTTTACACTAATGAAACTCAAATATCAAATTTAAAAAATATTAAAGACAAGTGAATATTCACAGAATTTTAATCAAGTTTTTACACACAAAAAAGAACAAAAATAACATTACATAAATGCATCCATTGCTTCTGATGACTAAGTCCACAACCTGGTTGGTCCTTTAGTGCCATGTGGCTGAGTCTTGTACAGTTTACTGTTTTAGCGAGTGAACGAGCGTACATGCCGGCCTCGTCCACCTCCGCTGCTGCTGAATTTCCCTTGACCACGCCCACTGTTACTTACGCCACCACCTCCTACACTTAGTCCTCCTCCACTTAGCCAGGAAAGGCCAGTGCCTCTTCCTCTGGGGGCGCGGTCTCTTGGAGCCAAACGGTATGCACCTGATGAAATTACAAGAAAAAAATAAACATTTAAATATTCCTCCAACTCCTCCAATACCACTGTTATTCCCTGACCAACTGCAAAAACCTGTAATAAATACCTGTATTCAGGTATTCAAAGTTTAGTACTTATTCAGAAAACTAAAGTTGTTTCTACAAGTCAGTTAAATCAATTAACACATTTTATATTTCTATTATTTTCATTGCCTTGCCTAGTCTGCTAGTTTTTGACTTTATAGCTACTTTGACTGCAAGTACAGTACTGTGCAAAAGTCTTGAACCACCCCTCATTTCTTCATATTAAATAACTGATTACATTACAGCTGCAACAGGCCTAAAAATACAATTAAAAAATTGCTTGTTTATGCAACAACCACATCAACCCCTCGTCTGTTCCAACCACTCAGCATTCAGCATTATGTAGTACACTAATCATCCAGTACACTAATCATCATCTGCACCTGTTTCTCACTGGTTCATGCCTTAAGTTGTTTTTAAAGCTTGAATTACTAATGGATCACTGTGTGGCTTAAAAAAAAAGATTCCTCTGAAACTGGTCAGGTACAGGGACTGTACTAAAAATAAGAGCCTGAAAGGTCCTTCAGGAAGCCTGAAGAACTATTCCTCAAGACTACATTAAAAATAAAAGGACATCTGGTTATTTGGAAGCAAAATATGAAGAAATGAAAGGGGCTGAAGACAAACAAACACAGTACAATATGCCTGATATTCAGTTTATTAGATCACAGGTTCTTAAAAACTCTGCATGGAGCTCCGATGTTTAATGGGCCCCCGCAAAAAGTGTAGTAGACTTCATCTCAGAGTAACAATTCCTTAGCTACTTTTTACTGAAAGACTACTCGCAGGTGGCCTGGTAGTTGCAAACAACTTGCTAATCTTTGAAAAGATTAAAATTTCTCTAGCTAAATGCGAGATACCTGTATAAATTTGTGGCCTGATTAATAAAAATTTTTTTAATTTCATTATTCATAATTTTTCTGGTATCTGAATGTACTTAATCATCTAGAAATACAGACAAACTGATATTTATACATATTTCCTCTCAAATTGCCACAATGTTAAAAATTAAACCATTGTTAAAAGTATTACATAACTAAAATTGAATTAATACCTGCATGACCTGTTGGTG
Source organism: Platyallabes tihoni (assembly GCA_030068045.1). Lineage (NCBI taxonomy): Eukaryota > Metazoa > Chordata > Actinopteri > Siluriformes > Clariidae > Platyallabes > Platyallabes tihoni. The sequence continues at coordinate 8,822,220 of JAQQZS010000019.1, read as the reverse complement.
GCTGTCTTGATGGTAATGGCCGTGCAAAGTTACTTTGTGCTCCGCGGGGTTCACTGTATGTCCCTCTGTGAGTGACTGCCGTCACTGGTGCGTTCCAAGTGGAGCCCCGCCCAACCTCTCGCCGAGGATAATTACCTTAGGAGAGGAAAAAAAATTAAAACAGCAATTTACAAAAGTTATCAGACTGCAGCAAAAAGATCTGTATAAGCGCTTGAGTATTATCAGTTGTTCTTACTGGCAAGCAAGGCACTCTTGGGTGCGGGGGGAGTGAAGAAGCGGGTGTGGCTCTGGAATCCTCGTCCTCTGGTTTCACCAGTAAACAGTCCTCTAGTTGGTGGCTTGGCCCCTCCCCCTTTAAGTGGGCGTTTGGGTAGAGCCAAACCTGGAGGCAGGCTCACTTCCTTGAACTCTGCAGCCAAAAAGTCATCCACGTGCATGGAGGGCGGCCGACTCGTGTTCTGTTTGCGCTGCCGGAAGATGTCGTGCGGCCGGTTGAGCTGGTTGAAAGCGCCACGGCCACGTCCGCGAGGAGCGACCATGATGTGAGCGCGTTTGGCCGGCTCCACATACTCCGATTTGCCACTGGTGAGAGATACATATAAATGTATAAAATTTAGTAATTATTGGGGGCAAATCTATGCTCACGAAGGGTGTTTTCATAGATAAAGTATTTAGTCTATTTGAATTGAACCCTAGTGTGCTTTTCTTCTTTGAACAGGTGAGACACCAGTCATACTGAACTGAGCCAAAGGGCAGAGCTGTAGCACTGTAGAAATCCAATGTGTTCTTTGCACCGATAAATAAAAGGTGAAATGTGATAAAACTTTAAAATAATTAATTTTATAATAAACTAATTGCTTATATAACTCCAGTTCCTTTTTTCCTGTGTTTGGGTCATTTTTGTGATTTCTCCATGCTTTTTGCAAAGCTTTTTCCATCCCTGTGTTTTTGATCAATGAAAGTGCACAAGAAAGTATTTTTCTTTTTTTTGTGTACCTAGAAGTGATAAAGGTTTCATGCTTGTGCTTCCCCAGTCTAAATCCCTTTGCTGGTTTGCTGTGGCCTGGTGAAGTAGGCTCGCTTAGGAACGACCGGTCTAACTCAGCCTTCAGGTTGAGATCAGGGCAGCACTGCTGCGCCAGCGCGACCAGGTCGACTTTAACCTGCAAGGCAACAAAGAGATAAAAAAATAAAAACAAATGCCACATAATATTTCAAGCAAAAATATATATCACAGTACTTCACTCATCATGAGGCAAATCAGTCTAGGACTTGTTTTGTTCTCTAATGGACACAGGTACCTTTTTAACAAAAAACAGATGCAGTAGAGTTACAGCTATTGTTCGATAGAACAGAATGGCCAAGTGGAATGAAATTTCTGTAACTAAGCTAAAAGACTGAACTGAGATAAAGCAAACAAACACACTCACCATGTCTTGTTCTGTCTCCATTTCATCTGACTGGAATGGAGAATACCAAAGAGCCCTCAGCTGATCGTCCAACAGGTCCGAGAGAATATATACGGTTCTTTAGGGAGAGAACACACACAATCACACAGGAATAATAAGAATCAACATTAAACTTTATGTTAATTACCACCAAATAAGTTGATTAACAAAAGACAAGCAGTCCCTTTTGATACCTGTTGTTAAACTGGGTCTGGAGAGGTTCAGCAGAAGGCAGAGTTGGCTCTGTTTCATGTTCTGCTTGACTCATAGCCTCTCCAGAACTTTCCACGATCTGCCGCAGTCCCACCACGTTCTCCAGCAGAGCTTCCAAGGAATCATCCTCTTTAAGGAGTTCCTGAGAAAGTTCAGTCATAACAAAAGCATTAGATATCAAATACACCAAAATAAAAGGTTCAAACTCAGCCAGACAGCACTTTAAAGCAAGCATACATGTACACAAGCTAGAGACCACTGATTGAGCATACCGTTTCAAATAAACAGGGTGGCTGTGTGTGGCACAACGTTAATATTGTGTGCAGTACAGGACTGCATCAACTGATCAATTAAAAGTCATAAAATTTGATTTTAAAAAATTGTCGCCAAGAGATTTTAATAATGATTTGTTGATCCATGTCCAACCAATACATTTGCATGAAATATAGTTGATGGAAAATGCCTTTAAATACGATAGGGAGCTAGGATTATGAATAGCTCATACAGAAACATAATATTTGCATGTGTCGAATACAGTATTATAATTGTTATAAGTATTATAACATGAAAAAATTTTCTGTATATGCATGGTGGCCTCTTTTCTTGAAATCATATAAAACAGCATTTTTGCTATTTTGTGCCCATAATTCCCAACCCTGGTCCTGGAGCAACCCCTGGTCTTGCATATTTAATGCTTTTAGAAAAAATTTAGTGCTTCCAAATAGCTAATGAATTAGTTCATGAGCTGTTAAAAATTCCAAATATGTGCAAGTTAATTATTCAGCATGTTAAAAGGATAGTTCTTGATTTCTTTCAGGTTCGGAAGTCTATCTTAAATCAAAATTGAGAAGCATACAAGTACTAGCAAAATTATTTGCAAGTTTATTTAGAGGTAAAAAAATCTAAAAATAATCAAATCAGGATGTTTATAAAATCATGATACTTAAAGAATTGCAAAACTAATCGAATCTTCACCTGTGTTTAATAGCATATTGGGTGGTCCTTGGTGATTCCCATTTCTAGCACTTAAAACTAATTAAACACTTTTCTTTCCCCAGACATAGCTTTATGGCTAGTTCCGGCTAGCCAAACGACGAGTTCTGGTTAGTCAAACGGCGGGTTATTACATTTTTGCTAATATTTGAAAGATACCAACTTGGTGGGACTACAGAGGCTTCATGTGAGACTCAGCTGAAATTTGGAATGCATTTCTGCATGGAGCAAGGGTTGTGAAATGTAGCTCCGATTTATTTTCCTCACATTCCTTGAAAAAACCCAAACTATCACTATATTCATTCTATTTCCATGGCATAGTTATTGACTAAAACACAGAAATTATTGCTCCACACTTTGCTTAAATTGATGTGTCTTGAAAAGCGTGATAGAGCATTGCTTCTGATGAAAGTGGGCCACAGTTACTAGACCAGTGACTAGACTTGGTGCCTGCATGTTGTATTTACCGCATCTGGTGTAAATTGTCCTTGTCTTTTCCTGCCCATTTGTCCCCAATTTGGTCACCTGACCAGTCATACAACAACTTTCAACCAGGGAAGTTAAAGGCTAACACATGCTTCCTCTGAGACACCTGAAGCTAGCCAACCACCATTGTTTTTTTAAACAGGAAGGGAGGTGCTATCTGTATATAATGTTTTACAGTTAACTTTGTCACCCCACTTCCCTGGTTGAAAGCTGGACGATTTTGCTCTCTTGGAGCCCGAACACACATGGTTATGTTATTGTTAATATTCAAACATTTCATTGCTGATGCAGTTCATACCGTGATGTGTTTCTCTAATTCTGCAAGTGGATGATCAGATGCATCATCTTTCCACTGGAGCAGCTGTTTCATATCACTTACATTCAAGGCCAAAGAGCGGGAGTCTATATCTTCATCCTGTTATAGTACACAAAGGCTCTCATAAACTCATATCTTCATCTCTTTCCACATGCAGATATATGCATGAACCTTAATTTTAACAAACAATTATGCCTTCATTACAACTAGCAACATCAAGAGGTAATTGTATTGCTTACCACCGAGTCGTTGTTGATGATCTGCCGTAGAAAGTCCAACATGGCAGAAAGCAGTTCAGCCGATTCCTTGTTAAAAGATGAGATTTCTCTCCGGAGTAGTAACGACACGGCAGAACTGTGCTTCTTTAGTGAGCTGCAACATAAATCCATTTATGGTAAAAGGTCAATAATCAGTTAACTGCTGCATATAAATACATACACACAGACACTAAGCATATCATTACCTCTTCAAGTGATAGAGCCCATAGTCATGTTCGGTTAGGAACATCATTGTTCGGAGGCAAGTGAGCTGGAGGGTGTAGCTGCTGTGTGCGTTTCTGAGCACTTCCAACATTCTGTCACATATACTGGGCATCATGTCCTTCGAAGGCAAGGCATTAGCCAACTGCTCAACCTCAGACATACACACCTCCCCTGAGCCAGTCACAATCAGTGAAATGTCCTGGTCACACAGCGATTGGATAATCGACGCTATCAGTTCACTGTTCTGTTGCAGTGGTAAGCTGGCGTCCACCGGCGGGAGCAACATCGCAAGCAGCATCGACAGCATCTCCGTCAGTTTGTCTTCAGGCTTCCCCTCACTCCGGACTTCGGTGCGTAGGGCTCCGCCCAGCAGAGCCAACATGGCTGCTTTACAGGAGCGCTGAGACACCAGTGAGTCTAGCAAGGCTAACAGCCTCGTCAGCTGCGATGTTACAGATTCCCTAAACAGAAAACAGAAAATAAACTAACATCGATCTATTAAGATCACACGAAACCTTAAATCTTCACAGTAAATCAGCACTCTTCAGCCATGCACATATCTTACAGTTGCATCTCTTCATGCAGCTGCTCCAGTAGAGTTCTTATGACAAGGGTGGCAGTTGGAGCTGCAAGGTCGCAGAGCTGCACACACACTCGCCGGAGAACAGACAGGAGAGGTGGGCAGCTGCTCACACACACACACCGCAGCACCTCCTGTAAAGTGTTCGCCTGTGCATGGAGATGCATACTCCACAGCTTACGGGTGTTCATCGCCACTCCGATGTCTTGGACTGACAAAGCCTGCCATAAAGAAAGAAAGAACAATTTATGTCATGTTTAAACAGCAAAGTCTTATTCAAATGCAACTCCACAGTTACGGGGCATCAAAGCGCAAGATCGAAAGTGTTAAACAAGCATAACTTTCTACAGGACAAAAATAATAAAAAAAATAAATGAATAAATTCTAACAGAGTGCCAATGACAGAGCCATATTATAAAACAATAAAGTTCACATATTTCAGCTTCTATTTACCAAGTATTGATAAGAAATAGAATTTTAGTATTGAGTAAAATAATTATATTCTTTGAACCCCATAATACTGATAAATGTGCATGAATAATATTTAATTTCGACAATATAATAATCTACATTATAAGAGTTGGACAAGTAAAAAATTCATTAGCTAGCGCCCTGGGTAAGAGAGATCCACTGGCCTGTGATCTCCCAAAAGTCCAATTAAGTCAGCTAAAATGAGACAATGAATCTATTACAATCAAGTATGATTAAGTTAATTAACACAGACTATAAATAATAAATGAAAATAAAAGATAAACTTGTAGCTGTAATTTTGTTAATCCTGTTCTGAAGCATCATGTTTGTGCCGAGCTGTGGTGGTCAATCTTTAGATGTAAAGACATTGGTAAACTTTATGTACACATAAGGGGCGTTCAAGTCTAAGCAGGACTTTTGATTGTGCACTGGAACAGAAGACAGTTATGAGAGTAAAAACTACGTTTATTTCTCTATGTCACTAGTGCCAGGAACCCCTCTGATGGCCAAAACAAATTGAAATGGCTTGGATCAAGGTCAAGACTGTGACCTGAGCTAAACTGTAATGTGCAAGTTGTGTTCTTGAATGATTTTCTGTACAGTTCCTACAGACAGATGTATCTCTTTCACAAGTTGGTGACAATTTATTGGTCGATCCTCAAGGATCAGGAGTTTCAATCGCTGAATGTTTGTAGGAATGACTGCAATGGACTCCAGGTCACCTCGGCCGAGATCGCTATTCAAAACCTTCTTTCAAACACTGCAGCCAAGATCTCATCACCCTTCCTGAAGGCTTGAAACCTTTGTAAATGTCGGTTTTACGCCAGTCCCGGTTTGACTTGAACACCCCTCGTACATACTGGGACCAAATCACAATAATTCAGTTTTGCAATAATGTGCCAATACAGGATAAATCTGTTACAATAAGCCATTGTTCTTATGTAGAATCCTGGTCATTTGCATGTTCTGTTGCTTAGCAACCAAGACTTACTTACTTAACAGACTGTTACATGCTGGAAAAAAATGTGTTTATTTATTAAGGAGAAAAATTATTAAGAAATTAAAATGTGTGTTTAACAATGGATTTTATCATATTTTTGTTGCCGTTTATTCTAAAGCAATTTGCCATTTGAGGGTGAGAACTACATGCATAAGGACGGATTGTTCAGCATCTGTTTAAATTAATTAGATTAATATGCCTGAATGCATTTCTCTCATCAGTCCACTCCAGTTGTGTTTGTGTAGTACCTGTGTGGTTTGCATGGGCAGTGGTAAAGGCAGCAGCTCCGATAATAGACTGAGGCTGCTGTAAATGTTCTCTGGTGCGGCGGTAATGGAGTTGAGCACCTCTTTTAGCATCAGAGACCAGCTGTTTGCTGCCACGGTTTCCTCAGAACCTGTTTCCTGCTCACTAACTGCATGTGTGAAAGTCAGCAAAATGTCAGTGCTCTCGCTCTGCAGACGCAGCTCCTCGGGATCCAGACGTCCCAGCGGCGTGGAGAATGCGATCGTATGCAGGGTGACGCACACAGCCGGAACACGTACGTCCCTGAACTCGCACGCACCCCCGTGCAGCAGCTCGCTGAGCATCGCTCGCATAAGCCTCAGCGCGCAGGACGCCAGCGACATCATCATTAGCCGCTGTGGCGTCGGGCCCAAGGGTCCATGTAATCGCCAGGGAGGTAGTAACACCGAGGTCAACTTTTGGAGGACTTTAATAAAGGTGTCCATTCCTTCAGCACTGAACAGTGTAATCACTGCCTGATTCCACTTCAGGTCCTTCTGCTGACCTATATACACGAAAACAGTTTTATGTCCACAAGAGCTGCACACACACTTCTTTATTTTAAAGAATTTATCTGTAAAGGAAGCAGGGCTATAATAATAATCACAATAATTGACCAAAGTCAGATGTTTCAATTTTGCTATTTTGTAATGACATTTCTGCTGACGATAAAGAGATGAATTAGATAATAGGTCAGAAAATCATGTTACATTTCCTGTTAATACAACTTGGCACCTTTGGTGGCAGAGCACCAAATATATTAGTACACCAGTAATTTCCTCTCTTTAAAGAGTTTCCCCACTGCGGGAAGAATAAAGGTAGATCTTATCTTTTAGGACTTTCCAAATCATTCTATTATCTATGCCCAGTGTTTGTGCGACAACTCTGATCAACTTCCTTTCATTTCTCGGCTTCAAAATAACTTGATCCAACTTTTTTCCCCCCCAAACACAGCTCCTTAGTCTTCATTTTGGTTTATTCTTTTAAATTCTTAATGCAGTACTAACAACCGAAAAACAGTTATTAAACCAAGAGCAGACATTAAGCACTTTTAACTTTTTAAACACCTGGGCATCAAAAAATATCAGTCAATCATAGGTTTTCAATACATTTGATCAGAGCTGTGCATTCATCGTTATTATCAATTCAAATTTATAAAAAATAATTTAATTTTAACAATGCCACAGTGTTAAAAAACCTTGTAAAATGCTTTTTCTTCAGTCATTAAAAAAAAAATTATATATTTTTTTCTTCTATTTTATTTTTATATTTATTTTATAACTATTTATTTTAGTAATTTAGGTCTGTAGCTTGCACTTTACCAATCCCTCATAATTTGCTAGAATAACCAAAACTTGTAAAGACTGGTGAAAGTTTGCACTTTATTGACCCCAAAAAGAGGTATGTATGTGGTTGTACTGATTATTGTTTTTCTAAAATAACAAGAAAACGTGTTAGTGAAAGGAAGTTAGCATTTTTAGTCCAAAGAAGCAGTTCATATTACTTTTGCTTATATAAAAAAAAATCCTAAATACTCTAGTGTTTTATTCATTTTAATAAAAAATATTGTTTTTATTGTTTTTGTCTCAAAAAATTGGAAATTCAATTTATAGGACATATCGCCCAGCTCTACTTTTGATAATCTGAAAATGGATGGGTTCAAACAAAAGTTGCCATGTTTCACGTTCCACATTCAGATTGAAATATGAGAAAATGAGATCTGATATTTTGGTCAATCATCTGGTGCTCATCTTCAATCCAAATGCCTTCAGTGTTTGGTCAAATGAAAATATTATCCTTGCCATTTCAACACTTTAAGAGGATCATCATTAGGATCTGGAAGTGACCAGTAAATAATTAAGTATTAACTATGTATCATGTTTCATTAGGTCAATAATGAACTGTAATTTAACATGAGAAATGCTATACTACATTTGACTGCACATTGTGTGTGTGTGTGTGTGTGTGTGTGTGTGTGTGTGTGTGTGTGTGTGTGTGAGAAATTGTTATTAAACTGGTCTACAGTTATCATATAACTTCATACTGTCCTACTAACAGAAGAAGCATGCATTTGTGCGCGCGCATGCGTGCGTACCTGGCACAGTAGCTGGTGGACAGGCGATGTGACAAAGTACTCTTAGAGCAGTAACAAGGCCCACTCCATTTGGTGTCATTACATTCTCCAGATTCTGGCACAAGAACCACAATCTCAGTTATGCACGGGTATTCATTCAGTAGCTTGTCTACAATATAACTAGGTCATTGCGTTGTATAAATGCATGCATTAGTCCCAATTATACATAAACTTCTTTAATAACTGTGTGGTAAAATTTAAACCCTAGACGTAATGATAGATGGAGGCAAAAAATTTATTATAGTAACATGTTTAATGCAAACAGACCCGAGTCAATGGCGTATCCTGACTGTTTAAAATAACTGTAGCATATTTGTTCAATAGGAACTGTCCGATTATTCTATAGTATAGTTCAGAATATATTTATTAAATATATTTAGAAATATAACTGTAGTAGAAAATAAGATCATGCAATGGTAATTAATTTTTTATCTTCTCATAATACAAGATGTTCTGTTACAATAATCAAGATAAATGACTACTTGTTTAAAACAATCTACTAATTAATTTAAATCAGCCAATACTGTGACAGCAGTGCAACACATAAAATCATGCAGATACAATTCAGAACAAAAATTAACATTAAACACCAAACATCAGAATGAGGAAAAGTATGAAATGTTAAAGACTGAAAAAAACGAGAGACCAGGACTTGGTTTATCCCCCATCATCAACTGATGACTGATTACTATCAAGTGTTCTACAGAGTGCTACAAGTGATCGTTTCTACCAATGGCCATAAAATTGTATAACTTTTCTCTGTAACGTTTACACTATATGGGTAGTAACTGTCTGAAATGATACAATATTACGTTAATACTTGTTCCTACAGTTATTTACCAATGCTATTGGGCCTGACCACTCTTCACGTGCAATATTGATAACTGTATTATTTTTCTATTCCAAGTGCAATATAGGTTAAATTAGTACAGTTAAATACAGGTAAAGAATGCTGCGCCATACTTTAGTGCAATACGGTATTTACTGTTTTTAAGTAATTATTTTATTTGTCCCCTTCCCCCTTATCTAATTTCTCTCACACGCTCACCGTCTATACCGCTTTATCCTGTATTCGCAGGGGGCCTGGAGCCTTTCCCACGAGACTTAGGGCACGAGACAGGGTACACCCTGGGTGCCAGTCCATCGGAGAGCGCACACACATACACACACTACGGCAATTTGGGAACGAGGTTTTGCCTAAATTGCAGGTCTTTGGACTGTGGGAGGAAACCCACCAAGCACGGGGAGAGCATGCACAAACAGGCCGGGAAACGACCCTGGCCGGGAATAGAACCCGGACCCTGGAGGTTGCAAGGCGACAGTGCTAACCACTACACCTTCTTGTCCATCGGGCCTTGTCTTATTTATTTCTATTTTAAGATTCATGAAGTTCTTTAAATCTTGAATCGTCCAGCAGCCTGTAGCCACTGTAGCCTAAGATTCATGTTGCATCCCAACTGTTTAGTGATTTGTGTATATTAATATGCTTTTCTTCTTACCGTGATTGAAAAAGTTACCATAATGTTCATGTTACCATAAAACAGTGGAGGAGCTTGGCCTCCTCGGCCCATAGAACTGGTATTTATTGTACACTCCCACCCCCCCATCATTCTGGATAAACACTAAAGATCTTTGCACGTAAAAATTACGGGAGATGAATATGCTTAAACAAGGCCACCTTGCACCAACAAAAATACCCCCCCAAATTTTTTTGCCCAAGTTTTTTTTGCCCAGATTTCTATGTTTCTGTTTATTGTTTTCTGCATGATTTTATGTTTTGCATATCTGCAACATGATTGGATAATGGCTTAACATTTAATTGCATACAGATGTTACTAATAAAATGGCCAGCGAGTGTACTTAAAACAAATTCAGCATATAAAAAAAACATGCAAAAAACAATTAAACACTAACATAACATGGTGAAAATATGTCGCTTCTCTCATATTTAACGGTCTTGTCTTGAGTAAATAATTATAAAGACTAAATAATATTCTTGTTCTCATAAGAAATTAAACAGACCTGTTTGATGTAATCAATAAGGGTTGGTATGCCACACATATCGAAACGTAGCTTCTCCAGCGGTTCCAGCCATTTACTCAGCTCTGAAACAAAAATCACAAGACTTACAAATACAATATTGATTGATACAGACTGGTTTATTTAATGTTTCCTTTACTGCACATTCAAGCCCCGACATCGCCGGGTTGCCACTGCTGGACTTTTGAGTTAAGGTTGTTCATCCCTAAGTGCTCATATACAATTTGGCATTGTGCTGGCAACACAACACTGTAGATAATTGCCACGGAAACAACGGATATATAACCTTACTGGATATTATACACCAGATAATTACAGACGAGTGATTTAAGTGCATTCAAAGAGTAATGATATTAAGCATAACAGCACTAGAACGTCAAGTAAAAGTATCAATCCACATTACAGGTGTTGTAAATATCGTTAATTACACTAATTGTCAAGTGCGGGTGAAAGTAGGTTAGCACGGTCCACACTACTGGAAAGAGCTACTGTAGCTCACATTGCTGAAAAGGTTAATAAAGGTTAATAACTCTTTAACTCAGTAAATAAATGGTTATAAGTGTACACAGTCTCTGGTCTCCGCTCTCTGCGCAGACTGCAAAGGTGGAACTGAAACGATAAGGCAATGAGGTCTACGGTGCTGAATTGTTGCTGGTTAATGTCATGTGACAATTAACCACATTTAATGAAAACCTGTTTTGATTTAAATCCCCCTTTCTTCTTATTATTACTGTTGTTGAAATGCTTGATTTTTATTTAATGTATTATATAGAGATGTTCCGATACCATTTTCCCCCTCCTGATACCGATTCCGATACTTGGGCTCAGGGTATCGGCCGATACCGAGTACTGATCCGATACCTGGGTGTGTATCTGTA
>JAQQZS010000019.1:8768955-8785362 GCA_030068045.1 Platyallabes tihoni | reverse complement strand
TTACGTTGCAATGCGTTTATTATATCAGATGCCTTTAGAGAAAACTACAACAAAAATATATTGTCATACCAAAGAATCAACTACCCGCCAAAGTGGCTAATGAGACTAAAGTTATTACCCGCCACAGCCGAATTTTACCCGCATTTGGCGGGTGGCCAATGTCAAGCCCTGATATATATATATATATATATATATATATAATTTTTTTTTTTTTTTTCTTTCTGATTTTTATACATGTATATTAACTTGTAGGATTAAGGATAAAAACAGAGATAAGGCATGGGCTTATGTTTAACTTCAGCATATGTTTCTATACACGTGCGTGTGCGTGTGTGTGTGTGTAGGGCCGTCCATCAGGTGATGCATTCATCCAGATGCGATCAACAGAAAGGGCACATGCCACGGCTCAGCGATGCCACAAGCGCAGCATGAAGGAACGCTATGTGGAGGTATTCGCCTGCTCAGCACAGGAGATGAACGTGGTGCTGATGGGTGGCTCGCTCTCAAGGAGCGGCCTTTCGCCGCCACCATGTAAGTTACGACGTAAGTGCTAATGGGCTGCGGGGCTGCTTCTCTCAGCTGCGGGTAGGTGGCGCTTCTCGCCTTCCTCTTCCTCCTTTTCCTGCTCCCTTTCTCCTTTTCACTTAGAAGTCCATGTCACTAAAAGAAGAGGCCAGGAAGTGGGAACCGGCAGGAGCGAAATGGTCTTCGTGGATGTTCCTTTTCTTTGTGATTATTTGCGGTGACTGATTCCATATTCACTCATTTTCCAGCTGTGGAGGGTGGGGCTCTAATTTGGGACTGATTTGGGATTGGTTCAAGTCTTTGATTTATGAATTAATCTTGTGATTCAGGTTCATTTGTTTTAAAAATTGTATGGCACTCTGTTCGCATGATGCACAACCTCTCAAGCACAAGACATGACATGGACACAACAGAAAATGTCTGATTGCAGTATAGATTTCTCCTTCCTTCACTTTACTGATCTAGACTAGATTATCAGGTTGCTCACCTTTTGACCCCAACAACAAGCACTCACAGGACCCGTAGAAGCCAGATCATTTGAAAGTCCCACAGACACCACATGTGCTTTCTGCATGTTGTTGTAGGTGGAGGAGGGTAGCACACCTGACTAGTTGTTGAATGATGGTGGCAGTCACTGATTGTTGAGTGAAGTTTAGACCAGACTGCTTGATTTTATGAAGGGAGAGAATTGTATTAAGCATTTCACTGCATTTCGTACTGTGTATGACTGTGTATGTGACAAATAAAATTTGAATTTGAATTTAATAGTCGAGATGTATAAGAATAGGACTTAGACTTTAAGTGGAAATTTATGGGATTTTAAATGGGATAAATGGGATTTTAAACTTAGTCAGAATTTGGAACAGTACAGGAGAGATGAACAGGCTCATTTATAGTTTGAAAAATGGAGGAGTTCATTGTTTGTGCGCATGGGTGACTGCATGATTTTCTGACAACAAACAATGAACAAGGTCAAAACAATAGGTCACGAGTTACAATGGATTTCAGATATTGAACTGGAGACTATAAACTGGTTAATTGATAAAGTTGGTCATGTAGACCAGGCTAAGGCGGATTTATCTGCCCTTTCATTGTTTTTGCACATCTTCTCATCTGGTTTGCAGTGGTTCTTTGGAGCCACTTCAGCCTGGTGAGTAACAGTGATTGGCGAATTAACAATGACTTTATTTTGAAGCGTGAATGGGCATGACGTGAGGTCCGAAACTCAAAATTACTAACAATGGGAGTTGCCTAGTTACTTGGACTAGATGCGAGAGGTATTCGTTTTAGGTTATCCGCCTTTAACCTAAAACTCTTTCAATTATGTTCTGCAATTGCAGGTCTATCTCCTGCATCTTACTCTTTCCCTCCTGCGGGGACTGTACTTCCTACTGGAGCAGTGCTCCCAACAGGGGCAGTTCTTCCTATGGAAGCTGCAGCGCTCTACCCCTCCCAGTTCCTGTTGAGTCCCCGCCCAATAGCACCTGCTCCATTTTACCCAGCTAACAACCAGATGTATGTAAACTACACTGCCTACTATCCAAGGTAAGATCAAATACACAGTCATTAGCATATTGAAAGATACACAAACACATGTGTCTTTTCTTATAAATTAAGTTCTGTTTACGTGAGTCATGGGTCAGGTTCTGATAGAGAATCATGGATTTTAATGTTATTGGTAAATGTAGTTTAATATTACAAATTTAAAAAAATTGGAAAAACGACCAAACAATGTTAGGTAATTTATTTCACCAAATTATTTCAAAAAGGTTTAGTACTAAATAAATTTAGTAGCAAAACTAGGGTGTAAAACTTAAAGGACCACAATAAGTGAGTCAGTGCCAGGCTTTAATTTTTAAGAAGTGTAAGAAATAATGCACACCACAAATCTGATGGCACAAAAGTTTGGGCAATTCTATTATTAAATTTTGTTTAATTTTAACTCTAAATAAGGCTGGTTTTAAATTAAACGTCAGATATACTAGATTGTCTTTTCTTGCTGCACCAACAAAAATGTTTCTCTCCTTTTTCTTCAACAAAATCTTTTGCCATGTTTTTGAATGCTGTAATACTACCATTATAAAGTCATTCAGTTAATGTAGAGTTTAAAGGTATCCGAAAAAAATAGAGATTTGAAAACAACCTAAGTAAAGAAGTAAAGTTGTAAATGTGTTGAGAAATGTTAATTACATTTTTTCAATCTAGATGTATCTAATTGGAAAGGCCTCAATTAATTAGGCCCAATTTATGTTTTACAGTTACTATGTGCTGCTACAATGTGCTGTTTATACCTGTTCTTGATAAAACACCCATTTAAGGTGCCATCTCATTAGTTTCCATAAACTCCAACAAATTGGTGTTTTGATCACTATTTGTTTAGACTGCAGCAACAATAGTGATTACACTGTAATAAAACATGGAAAAGGTGTCCAAAACCAGTGCAATACAAAACATTTGTGTAGTTAATTGAATATATCATAGTATTTTAAAGGTATGTATTACTGTGTGTGTGGGTTGTCTCCTAATTTAATTCATTCTTACTATTTGTTTATTTTGGTGATTCTGTATTTTAAAAGGTGTATTTTTTTTTATACATAATACAGTACAAAAGCAAAAAACTATTTTTGGGAGTTGAGTGTGGCCTGTGAGTTACTGTGGAAGTCTCAAGACCTAATAAGCTCTAATAAGACCTTGTAACCTGGAATGAGTTTTTGAATAATTATTATTCATTATTTTTAGTTTTAGAAGAGCAGCTAAATTATTTACATTTTACAAATTATTTAAATCCTGATGTATAATTGTAAAATTATTTGGCTAATGCTTACTTTCTGTTTTTTCCGGATAATACATTTGATGTTAACATGATATTACATCATTATCCCAACTAATCACCAAATATATCAAGGTGTGTGTGACTGTGTTATGAGTCACTTTCAAATAAATTGTAGAAACTTGTTACATTTCTTAGTAATACACAGAATTTACAATAATATAGTTTACATTTACTAATGACTAATAAACAATATTTTTTTATTTTAATTGCAATTGTGACTCTGCATTAGGCAGCTCCACAAGTCATTAACAACTGTTACAGCCTTCAAGAAAGACTTGCGCAACCAGCACAGCATGTATTAGCTGGGTGTGTTACTTTATTCCCTGTGTGTGTGTGTATGTGTGTGTGTGTGTTTTTCACACACCCAGCTCCTATAACCCCTGTACGGAAATTTGTGTGGGAGGACTGGATGGGTTACCTGCTGTACATTTGAATAAATCAAATGAGAGTTAGGTTGACCTAGGTCTGAACAACTCTTGATGTAACAGGAATCATGACTTTTATATATACTGGTGCTAATTTGTTGGTTGCTGTTTTATATGTTTTAAATTTCTTACATAGTTTGTGTTAGTTTTTATAACAATCAGGTTTTACTGTTAGATCCTAAAAAATGCATTCTTTTCTCACTCAAAATTTTCTAGCAACATTTAGAATATCACATGCGAAAAAGCAACATTTTAACATATATTAATGTTGAAGCCTTAGAACTTTGTTTGTTTAAGCAGCATTTACTGAAAATTAGGTGTGAAGGCTAGACAGAAGTCATCCGTCTTATTAGGTAGAGATGAAGCAAGGCCTGAATTCCTTTTGTCATTTACAATGCTACAAACATCTAAAAAAATACAGTATAGTACAATATTGTTATACTTCTACACCTTGCTTTAAAATGACTTTGTCTTTAGCCCCCCAGGCTCTCCACCCAATGTGGGCTACTTCCCAGCAAATACACACACACCTGGCTCTATCCTCTCCAACCCACATGCAGCACTAATCCGGATGCAGGGCCACACCTCCACTCATACCTATGCCACTGGAGTAAAAGAAATCCTCAGCATGGTGCAGGCTTATCAGGTGGGTGGAACAGGGCACCCTTAAAAATGGAGCCTTAAAAATAGGTTTGCACCCTAACTCCTACAGGGGTTACATTATTATTTCACTTTCTTATCATGAGACAAAGGGTCCAACAGTAGGTCAGTCTGACCCGATCCAGCTTGATGAGATTGAATTTCCAATTGGAATGAAAGAGTAAACCTTTGATAATCCGTTCAATAGGCAAGCATTAGTCATGTAAACACTTCATTCGATCTGTTCTTTCTGGGCAGAATAAATATATTCATTCTACGAATATTTGTCCTACAAATATTGTGGTAAGAGTGTGTGACTTATTAAGTTTCTAGGAAGGAGATTTTGCTGTCATTCCTTATGTCTCTCGCCAGTCTTTGCTTCTGTCTTCAGTGTCTGAGGAAGGGACATTGACCGGCTTGCCATTTCACATCTTATCAATCTTTGATGAGACTGAATTCTTATAACCAATGATACATGACACAGAAGGTGGAATTTGTCGGAAAAGATCGGAAGATCTCAGATTAGGTTCACAGCGTTCAGAACCACTTAAAAAAACCTATCAGTTAAGTTGTGATCTAATCTAATCAGAATGAAGAAATATTGTCCATGTAAATATAGCTAAAGACAACTTAAAAATCACTGCCATCATAGACACCACACTGGAATTTTTTTTTAAAGCAGTTTAAAGTTAGGACTAAATCTTTAGACCATTAATCTAAGTGAGTGGGGTTAGTGATTGAAATCATAAACTGCTATCATTTTTGTTATTCAAGGAGAGCTAGCACTGTCCTCATGTCCTGCATTCTATACCAACAGTTCACTGTGAAAGTGAAAGGTGTGTGTGTGTTGCTGGGTGTTTTCAGGTAGGGCTTGGTTGTAGAGAATATTTGGGTGTGTCCTGTGGTGTTAAGCATTTAAACGTTTCAGTGGATCTGTGTTGGAAGTGTCGTATACTTCTTTTCTGCACTGAAGTGAACAGGTTCATCTGGTCTGAATTCCCTCACTTGCATTGCACAGGGTGTGGTACGCTGGCCTGCTGGAACACGATTCAACTGTTTGGTTATCTCTATACCTGTTTGTAGCTGTTCATCCTCAGGCTTCTTCCCATGTTTTGAAGCAGTGGAAGTTTGAAGGAGATTCATGCTAGTACGGAGTAATGATCTCGAAACCAAATCGAACACATTTCTATGCAAAAGAGACTGCGCTGAAATAATGAATGAGGTTAACTTAGAAAAAAATTATACATATTAATTTGATCTTTTCTATAGGCAGTCTCATAGATATGGTTTCATAACTTGCCAGTGATTTGAAACCATAAGTCAATAAAACTATTTAAATGATTTCTGCAGTATGCTCTCTAGGGAGAGCGGGAGTTTCTCTTCTCACACTGGAACCGAAGGACAGTGGACATATTACAAGATGACAAAAATGTTGATCAGAGAGATAGAAGATTTAAAAACATACTGTAGGAATAACTGTGTTTTAAGGCAGCTGGTAGTCAAAACTGAAGCATACTGTTGTATAAAGTAGGGTTCAGACCCATGAAACATACAAAAGCATAAAAACAGCGTGGTGGTTGGGGCACCTGCAAGGAAGATAAATTTTAATTCATTAATTAACTTCTTACTAACTAGCTCTTATTAAAATGCACTATTGATTCAGAGAGTTATTCCTTGCCACTGTCACCTTCGTCTGGCTCACTGTCTGGTGGTAAAAAAACTTTCTGTTCAGTAAGCCAGTATATAAAAAACACACCATTGTAGTGTATGTAATATCTGGTTTAATAAAAAATCCAAAAGAAAATTTTGCTGCAAATTAGATTTTACAAGCAACACACGCCTGTATGTAAAGGATACTTAGTTAATGAGGCTTTTAGCATCGTGCTACAGAATGGTGTGGAGGTTAAACTAGCTGTGCAAGTTATAAATAGTAATATTTCTTTCTTTCTCCCTCACAGCCCAGCAACAGTGAAGCCTTGGTTACTCTGCCCCCCCTGCTCTCCGCCAAACAACCTATTGCAGATCATAGTCTCGGAGGAGGAGCCTACCTGGACTTGCAGTTGATATAGACTGTGCCAGTCATAAAGCCACATGCCTAATTGTAAAAGTTTGGCCCTCAGAATTATAGCTTGTTTTGTCGTTCTAGCTATTTATGTGAAAAAAAGAATATGTTCGAATCTTTGTATATATATATATATATATATATATATATATATTGCACACTTATACTGCATTAGTATATGAGTTCAGTAATAATCTGCTCTCGTAGACAAGTAGTAGTTTCTGTCAGAGAGATTTGTGCCTTTGTTTTGAGTGTGTATGTGTGTGTGTGTGTGTACATGTCAAAAAATAATAATCACTCAGGAAAAAAGTTAAACCAGAATGACCTTTTTTTTTGCCGTTTGATTTGAATCAAACATTTTTAGCCAAATTGTTAGACAAAAATGCATATTTTTTTCTGTAGAGATCTCTAGGAACATATATGTGTGTGTATGTGTGCTTGGCCCTGTCTTTACACATGCTGATGTGAATGTTTGTCTGCATGTAAAAAGTGTTTGTGCTTTTATCCCAGCCGATGTGACTCCGCAGATAGTATGTGGCAATGCATATAGACGTCCTCAAGCTTGACTCAGCTTTTTTTTTTTTTTTTTTAAGCTTCCAAAATGAAGTTCAAAAAGTTATGTAACGCAAAATGTTTACAAGGTATGCCACATTCTTACGCGTGGCATCGTGCAGTAGGTTCGGAGCATGGGTGTCGTCGCTCACAGAAGTTTTCTTTAATCATTTCGCCAAAAAAGCCGTTCAGGGTCAAAAACAGGAACAACCAGTACTTAATGTACTCAATATATATATGTATGTCTGTGTGTGTGTGCGTGCGTGCGTGTATCATCATTTAAATACACAAGTGTCATTCTCATCTACTCTAAGGAGAAACATTTGTACCACTTAGTTTTAATTGATGTAAATCTACTGACGTTTTTATGTATGTGTGTGTGTATGAGTGGGTGCTATAATCAGTGTGTGTACTTACTGTGCTCAATGACTGTTTTGGGCCTTCTGGAACAGACATACACACACATGTATTTTAAATTATCAAGTTTGTTTGTGCATGTTATGTGATTTGAATTACAAGCCTGTTTAAAGGCACAGGCTTTTTTTTTTTTTTTAATGCCCATGATTCTCAAAGGCTGGTACTCTGCTTTTTTTAGTAAAGAATTTTTGACTATGCCTAGACTTTTATAAAATGTAGGATTGAAATATTTTTCAGTAAAATGATTTTCGCTCCATAGAGTTCCTTCCAAGATGTGCCAACAGGAAGTAGTACAGAAAGCACTACTTAATTATACCAGGAAAATCTCAGCTTATGCCATATCAGATTTCAGAGATCAGATATGTTTGGATATAATGTTATGGAGAAAGTGTTATTTTATTTTGATATTTTATGTTAAATTAAAAAAGAAAAAAATTAATAAAACTGAAATAAAACAACTGTAGCGAATTGCATTATTGAGTTAATATTGTAATGTCCTTTAACGCTGTTTATGTGTAATTCATCAGAATGCAATAAGGGCAAAACGAGCACTTATTTCCCATCTGACTCTGCATCATTGGACACCTTGGCCTTTCAATGAAGCACATAATTGCCATCTAGTGGGCTGAGAGAATATTCATGGTTTACCGGATATTAATGATTATGCACTTTCATTTTACTTTAGAGAACAATTTTCCCAGTTAAGGCATGAGCATGGTTTTAAATCTCTAAAGCTAATATATTTCTGGTTAAATTAGGTTTTAAAAATATGGTAAGCATTCCTGCTAAATATTGGTTTCATGCACAATGAATACTGTATTTGCTGAGAGAAAAATCACAGCGCTAACAAGATTGGATGGTCATTGGAAAATGTCCCCTGCACCCAACATTACGTAAGTTTGGAGGGATCTTGCAGAGGCAAGAATAAATAGTGAATTAAAATTTCTTATGCAGAATTCAGTATGAACCTACTGCCATAATTGAAGCTGGGTATCTAATATCCTTGCTTGCTTGGTTACAACCAGGAAGAGCATTTTATGGCTTGGTTTAAATGGTGGCTTGGTGGCTCATTTAAATGGTTATTTATTGTTCTTTTAGAAAAGGTTGTTGGATGGCACCTTCTATTTAATTCAATTCAGTTCGTATAGCACTTTTACCTATAGACATTGTTATAAAGCTGTTTTACAGAAATCTGGAAATGAATTTAGATTTAGATTTCTACTAAACATGATGGAGGCAAACACAAAACAAAAACTGTGTTACTGGATTAGTACTTTATGTAGTAAATTATGTAGAAAAAACTTTTCTTTATGTAGAAGAAAAGTATGTTTGCACATTTTTTGTTTAATTTTATCTAGTTGGGCGAGGAACCATACATGGTAACTTCACTGACTTTCATTTGCAACATAAAATTGGCAACAATTTGAAAAAAAAAAAAAAACAAAAAAAACAAGTAAAAAGGTATTGGCAAAATATTTATTATATTTTAAACGTCCAAGTTTTTGAATGAGTGCCCTGTAAAGGGTTAAGCTGGCATCCAAATTCCTGGCAAACTATTCAACCTGGTTAAATTTTAACTTTGGGTGTGATGGCATACTGAAATGCTTGTGTAATGTTACATCAATCAAGTAAAGATTAGCAACTACTTTATATGTTAAAAGGACATTGGCATTTCTCATGAGGGTGCTGTACATGACAGATTTTACAAAGATGTGCAACTTCATGTTTATGTTGTTTATGGTTGCATGGCAAGTGAGAAGCCCGAGTCACCAATGCTCACATAGGTGGTTCAGGCAGTTGAGGTTGGGTTAATGGTCAGAGGGTCGGGGGTTCAAGCCCCGCCATGGCTGGGTTGCCACATTGGACCCTTATTCCCATATGCAATACCCAGTCACTGAGATGCAGGGCCTCACCAGTGCCAGTCCCATGCCTAGGAAGGGCATCCAGCATAAAACCTGTGACAAATCATTGTGGGTCAAATATAACCATTGTGGCAACCCCAAGAAGAAAAAATAAGGAGGAGCCCAAGAAAAAGAAACAAAAATTTCTCTACTAACAGAAAGTGTTTTTTTTTTTTTTTCATTTATCATGTTTTTCTAGAATAAAAAATTTTAATTGATGAGTGATTTTTTTTTTTTTTTTTTAAGAAAAGTAGCAGTTCAAACAAAATAAAAAATCATGGTCATTTAATAATTTGTAAAAAAATATCTTATGTCTGTTTTTTTATATTGTTAAATTTTATGTCAATAATTGTGCAGTTGACTCCACATCTCAAAGTCATAAACTTCGGCAAAAATGACTTAAACACACTACACCACCCTGTTTTGATTACCATGAGAAATTAATTAATTCGTTCATTAAATAATTCAGTTTTTATTATATTGAGATACTGTAGTGATGAATATAAATGTAAATACTGTATAGTGTCTGTGCAAAGCGTTTCCTCAAAATGTTACAAAACCTGGGTGAAAACAAACGACAATGTGAAAGATCACTGGTTTTTACAGTGTATGTACAGTAGCCATGTGTCATGTGTTATTTACAATAATCATATACAATATGCTCTAAACATGGCATAAAACAAGCATGAGGAACAAATTAAAATTAAAGGGTGTCGGGGGGGGATTACAAACATAGTTTCAAACATAATATCAGAGATTTTTTGAAGCATGATTTTGCATGTGTGTTGGAAAAGGTATAAGCCTGATAAAAATTTCCACTAGATTGTCTAGTTAGACTTAATACTTAATGTAAATTAATAAAATATGTACAGTGCTGCTGATTGTGCACGTGTGTGTATAGTCTTAGAGTTCGGTCATTTGTAATGCTCTCAGCAGCTTTTCTCTATCCATTCTCAGGTCTTCATTGCTAAATACAAACAAAAAACACAAAAGAACGATTACACACCTTATAGTGTAAAATAATGTCAGATCAAAATGATAATGAAAATAAAAGAAGATAACAGATCTCATGCACATAATGTTCTTGCAGATTCGTATAAAATTATGGTACAAGTACCCATTAAGGACTTAAACAATTTAAGGTGGCTTAAAAATTAAGCCTATAAACTGATCAGCCACAACATTAACACCATTAATCACCATTGCACATTAATCCCACAGATTAATCCTGAAAAATGTTGATGCTGGCTATGATAGAAAGGGATCAGAACATCCAGTAGATCCAAACAAATGCGATCCATGGAGGCCACACCTTGCAAATTACAGCACTTTAAGGATCTGCTACTAACGTCCCGGGGGTTCAGAGCTGTTTTGGTGGTACACGGGGAACCTACACAACATCAGGCTTAATGTTATGACTGTTCGGTGTCTGTGCGTCCTCCATGGCGGAGTGCACATTGAAAAGAAAGAGATGAGGGACTAACCCTGGATGAAATGGAGATTTGTTGCAGTGCTCCAACGGCGAGACCTTTTGCTAATTAAAGAAAACAAGAATGTAATGCCAAAGGAAATTATTATTATTTATAATAACAGCCTAAGATCATTGAAAATTAATAGTGGAATAAATATTACCTGGGGGTAGATTGGGGGCTGGACCTGTTTGTCCAGTGAGCTGTTAGATGTAGATCTTCCCATGTTGCTCTCGGAAGATATGGCCGCAAGTGCATCTGGGAGGTCATCTTCATCACTGTGGTTACTACAGGACAAAGCTGTGGGTTTATTCCCATATATACTATACTGGCAAAAGTATTCACTCGACTGTCTTCACATGCATATGAACTTAAGTAACATCCAATTCTTAATCCTTAGGGTTAAATATGATGATGCCCACCCTTTGCAGCTATAACAGCTTTACCTCTTCTGGGAAGGCTTTCCACAAGGTTTAGGAGTGTGTTTATGGGAATTCTTGACCATTCTTCCAGAAGCACATTTGTGAGGTCAGACACTGATGTTGGACAAGAAGTCCTGGCTCACAGTCTCCACTCTAGTTCATCCCAAAGGTGTTCTATCGGGTTGAGGTCAGGACTCAAATCAAGTTCTTCCACACCAAACTTGCTTGTCCTTATGGACCTTGCTTTGTCATATTGGTCCTAGTGTGGGGTTGTTTTTCAGGAGTTGGGCTTCGCCCCTTACTTCCAGTTTAAGGAACTCTTAATGCTTCAGCATACCATGACATTTTGGATAATTTCATGCTCCCAACTTTGTGGAAACAGTTTGGGGACGGCCCAACATAACTGCACACCAGTGCACAAAGCAAGGTCCATAAAGACCTTGTGGAAAGCCTTCCTAGAAGAGTTGAAGCTGTTATATCTGCAAAAGGTGGGCCAACATCCTATGGATTAAGAATTGGATGTTACTTAATTTCGTATGTATGTGAAGGCAGATAAGCGAATACTTTTTAGCAATATAGTGCGTCATCCTCACAGAGAGCAATGAAAAACATTCCTCATAATTAAAATGTAAACACACGAAAGCTTGGAAATTCCTCTTGCCCGATTTTAGTGATTAAGTCTTTGTGCCTGAAATGTGTTTCTGAACATAAATTAACATAAATTAATACAGTTTCCTCTTTTTTCAATCATTCCTTAATCCTTATATCTTGAAAGACTCACAAGCTGAACTGCCTGACAAGGCGTTTACGGCGTTCCACCAGCGGCCTATCCGTGGTCACAGTGCTGGAGGCTGAATCCTGAGAGAAGCTGGGATTTCTGCGAAACCCCACCACAAACAAACATACATTAAAAGGAATGTGAGAAAGACTGCCAGAGTTTTACCAGGACAGTTAGAAGCAAAGCAATAGTACCACAGTTGCATTTTCCTTGATTAAATGATTTTCCTTGATTACCCAATTTAGCTCTTCACCTAATTATCAAGCTCATTATGAGTTGGGCTTGATTGTGTTAGAGTAAAATAAACACTAAATTCTGCATCGCTGGAGCTCTGTGCCACTCGAATTCAATACCCATGAGATAAAAAGTGAGCTGAAGAGCAAGAACCAATTACACATCCACACACCTGTTGTTCTGCTCTCCGCTGGAACAATTCCCCTTTGAATTTGCACTCTCACTGTGCATTACATGCTGTGGAAAAAGAACGAAGCACAGCTTTTGTGAACCTTGACATATAGACACACAGGGCTATAATACTAAACAGTATTCAATAAATACATTCAGGATATGAATCAAAGTGTGTTAGATCACCATCTTTTGCATATGATGCATATTAGGCTCTTGCGTATAACATAAATCATTTCAATATAGTTGGAAGCCAGGTTTTACCAATGCTATACACTCACCGGCCACTTGTTTGTTAAAGCAAATATCTAATTAGCCAATCAACTGGTACAAATCAATGCATTCGAGCATGTAAACATGGTCAAGACGATGTGCTGAAGTCTAAATCAGAACGGCAAAGAAAGGTGATTTAAGCGACTTTGAACGTGGCATGGTCGTTGGTGTCAGACAGGCTGGTCTGAGTATTTCTGCAACTACTGATCTACTGAGAAAATATCCAGTTAGGCGGCAAAAAAATGTCTTTTTCATGCCACAGTTCAGATGAGAAAATGACCAGACTGGTTAGTGCTGTTAGAAAGGCTATAGCTGAAGAGCGTCACTGAAAACAGTGAAATCTGCTCAACTCTGGGTTTCCATCATGTCAAATAGGATCAATATCCAAAAAACAAAAAAAATGAATTGTTGAATGTACTGTATGCCGAAAAGAATAAAGGCATTTCTGGGGGCACAAGGGAGTACAACCCAGTACTAGGATGGTGTACTGTACATAATGATGTGGCTGGTGAGTCGATATCACACATTTCTGTAAAATAATTTACAATCAAATGTACTGTAAGATGATACCCCCATTAGCTAATAAAATAAATGTGTAACAAGCTTTGATTAGAAGTTTGATTCTTCTGTCCGACTAGGACTAGTCTGTCTGTGAACGGAAATTGATTGACATGGTAACAGATCTTCCAGTTTCAATTAAAGTTGTACCTAGAATTTTGGTGTTTCAGAGACAATTAAATGCTAGTTACACATTTCTGTGGTTCTGAAAACATTGGGTATCCATTGGATACCAATCTAGTGGATAAGGTTCCGGGTATGTGTGCATGCATGCAGAGACATGCCAACAAAGTTAGAATGATTTATGAATTAGTATATCCTATAAATACAACTGCCATAAAGCCACATGACAGGGTACCCCAGTGGTTCTGCACTGTTCATAGGACCACATGTTCATATATAACCAATATTTTATGACCCTCCTATAACCACTAGCTATGAGAAGAATTACCTGGCCAATGCATGCCACCAAGGCATCACTAGTTTGACTGATGTGAAATCCACAGGAGATGCTCCTTATACAGTGGCAGTTATGAAAGAGGGTGACCGACTTGCCTGCTGGCAGGCAGGAGGATGATTTCCATCACCCAGTGTCCCAGGATATGTTTAGACAGATAGAAGGAGCTCCCCACATCTGTCATCATGACAGATCGGGTGATCTGATGACTGAAAAGTTGCCAACTGTTTCAGAAACTACTGGGCATACCAAGAAATGCCCTCCAGATTTACTATCATACAATGCTACAAGGTTATTTGATTACGCCACATAATTGGGTTCAACACCCAAGAATCATCTTGCTACCACCAAAGGCATGCAGTTCCACCTCCATTAACCAAACAAAAAACAAACAAACATCTTACCTACTTGAGTTTATAAGTCTCTTAAGGTATTATAGAACAAAGGGAGATCCCATACTGGACTCCTTGGGGGTGAAGTGGATGATCAGGCTGATCGTCCCAAATCTGTCCAATTATTATGCTCATTTGGGAGAACAAATATACTTAAAGAGGAATCTGCAACACTATTCCCATCACTAATGACCAAAACCATTGTCTTCCTGGCTGTGGGGGAGTAGACCATAGACTGCATTCTGTGCAATCTGGCCTGAGCAGATTTGGTGTCTGTAATTGGCAGTGTGGCCAGTTTTGAGCCCATGTGTCATGTCCCAGCAGACTGTCTGGCTGTACCAGGAGACACCATGATCAGAAATGAGTTTGTATGGCTTCAGCCAAGAAATTCCAACTGGCCCTTGACAAACCATGAACAGAAGACCACTTCTGAATGAAGACGTCCCTCTACCAGGCATTTATGCTGCCTTAAGAGTGCATCTGCGGCACTCCCTGTAGGTCAGTGGTTCTTACTGACGTTAACCTTGACGGTCATATCTTTTAAACAGACCAACTCATGGTGATGTCTACCATAACCTTGAGGGCTGGATAGGTCCTGTTGCCTCTGTTAATTAAACTATTTTAGAGGGGACAAGGGTGGAAGGCCTGCCCATCAGCAGCTCCCACTGCACTGTGAATGCCCTTGATGTGGCAGGGGTTATTTTAGTGCCTGCTAGGGGTCTTCGAGTTTGATTCTGCTTGTTCCGAAGGTAATGTCAGTACTGGAACACAAAATTGGGCCTTAGCTATTTAGGGGTGTCCTGAAGTCCACATTCTCCTCTCCAAGATTTTTTGGAAATTTGACAGGGTTAAGTTGCATGTCTCGTCTTGACCGAGGTGTCGAGTCTAGTTGCTAGGTGTTATATTATATGCATCAGTTTTGCAGCGGAGGGATTGATAGCTACAGATAGAAGTGATTCTTCCAATCCATCAAAATGGCTAACCATCTGCCTTAGTGCACCATTAAATTCTTATTCTTCCCTGGGATAATAGTCTTGATAGTTCTGTCCCCAAGTTCCACATCCCCAGCTGTCTGACAGACTAGAGGGCATGTGGCTACATACTGTAATGATTTGAGTGGTTTTCAGCCCCACCGTAACATGAGTTTCTCTTGGTTACTTATCTAGGTTTTGGACCAGAAGTTGTCTTGGTTTTGCACATTTACACATTTTTAACATGAGTGATGAACAGGCCGTTTCGCAAGACTAAACTTAATGTACACGCTAATCTTAATGCAGTTTGTAATGTGTACACCGTAGGTGACTCACTCTGAGAATATTGCTTTTGCGCTGATCATGTATGCAAGCTGGAGACGAAGGTAGGCTTTTCTCTGACAGTTGTTTTTCTTCTGCCTGCGTACAGTAAAATAGTGAGGATGGAAGACTTTAGAAACAGTTTTAGGAGATTTAATGATTGTCATTTGAACAGTTACAAATATTGTCTAATTTCATTCTTTTCAAAAGTAGAACTACACTGACTGTATCAATGTTGATGTGAAGGGCTGGCCAGGGTATTGAATCCGGCTGTAACGGTTTCGGACTCCGTAAAGGTCGATCAAGATCTTCTGTGTGTACCGAGGGAACATCCCATGGCTCTGAAACAAAAGTAAGGAACAGCCACTGAACAGATAGGTTCAACGGATTTATTTAGATGATATGATATGGTTCATTTGAATTCTTACTAGGCTTTGTTAAAGTGAGGCACGGGACTTCCTGTTTCTCATATCCATGCCATCGATAGCAGTAGTGGAGCGTTGCAGAAAGCAGAGTTTCATTCTCTTCCACACTAAACCTTTGGGTATCTGCACTGCTCAGTGGGAAACTAAAAACATATTACATAGTTTGCAAGGTAGCAGTAAACATTGCAAACATCCGAATACCAGTATGGATTTACTCATCAGCATAGTACAAGCGACTATTACTTATTCATAGTTTCCAGGTCAATAATAATTTTCATAACTATATGCACTATGTACCAATCAAACATCTGGAGTCATAGAAAGGTTTTCACACTGTTGGGATTTCTAATACCAGTTACAAATGTGTGATAGAGGTTCACCCAAGAAGTTCTTATATAGGGTATGCAATTGGTGTCTGCTTCTGCCAGGTTCGTCATGGAAAAGTACATTCTGATGCAGATGATACATTTTGTCTTATAAGCAAGTTACAAATCTTCTTTGTCTTTCATCTGCCTCCATCTAACCCTATCCTCTGCATCCTCTTCTCTCACCCCAACTAACTTCATGTCCTCTCTCACTGCA
>JAQQZS010000019.1:8750502-8765353 GCA_030068045.1 Platyallabes tihoni | reverse complement strand
GAAAAAACTGCGATTTTCTGGTAACAAAATTGTGGCTAGTAAAAAGGCTGAATGGCGAGTGACTCCGGAAATCCACTGGCCACATTGGCCAGTGAGCAAAAAAGTTAATGTCAAACCCTGATACACACACACGCATACACACACACACGCATACACACACACACAGGAGAATATGCAAACTCCATGCATACAGATTCTGAGGGGGAATCGAACCCTAAAGGTGCAAGGCCACTGTGCCGCCTACTTGCGTTCTGTTTATTAATTTATTATATCAGGACAAATTAAGCAAATAAATAGTCTGGCATTGATCCTAAGAGCTACATTTGCAGTTGTTTGCAGTTCTGGAGAACTTTTTTTATGATGTGGCCCAAAGACATGTTGTTGCCCATCTAAAGTAATAATAATAATAATAATAATAATAATAAACACACAACTTTAAGAACTCCTCCAAATATCTACTTTATCTTGCAGTATTATTTATAACACAGATAACTGTTCAGGTAACAGATGTAGAAGATGTGTGCTCCGGGCAGGTCAATCATTTTATTGGAAGTTATATTCGTTGGTTGGAACCCAAAAAACATTTAGCTAGTTTTTTTTTTTTTCAAGATTGGACAAAAGAAAAGTAAAGTAAAGGGAAGGTATTTTCTTGAAAGAGAGAAGCATCTGTGCTCTTTGACATGAACAATTCTTTACTTTTTAGAGAAGAAGTGGCAATAGCTGTGATTTTCAGTGCTTTTAAACTGACCATGTGAGGTAACAGGTTGGCTATAGTCACACACTTTTTGAAATTCCTTGCTTCAACAGATTTTTAAAGCACATTCATACTCAGAAGCAGAAATTCTGATGGCAATATCGAGTAAAAGAAACGAACGTGCAGTAATGGTGCAGTAATTAAGATGATGTGTTAGTTTTTAACACAAGATTAAATAAAACCAGAGCTTGGTTATGCATTCAGACATCTGGAGTCTTTTATAGTTACGTAATAAACTAAATACATTTTAATTGCACCAAATGAAGACGTTAAGTTCCTAGAAAGCATTAGGGGTGTCTAGTATGGACATGTGTAATACACTGTCCATGTGTAATGTAAACAGCACTCACCTTTGCCTAGTGACTGCGTCCTTGATGGATATCTTTTGCTCGGTCGTCTCTCGAAAGTGCTCGCCCTCCTGACCCTGCCTGAGTGAGTCGCCTGATACTCAGTCCTTCCACTTAAAAATCCACATTAAAGTTGATGAATGTTAACAAATGCCCGTTTGTGAGTTATAAACAAATCCTCCTGACACTAGGCTGTATACCTGAAGCGGAAGCGTGAGCCGAGGCGTGTGAAGTCATTGCGACTTGCTTTGTTCTGCGTCGGCTGTCTGAGGCGGAAGAACGCATGGCTCTCGACGGCACACTTCCACAGCTGCTTACACACCACTGAGCTGGAGAGCTGGAAAACGAATGTGTGCTCCTGCTCACGACCCTGTGCACAAACATAGACACAACACATTTCGCATCAAAGTTTGAAAATCGTCTATACCACTTTATCCTGGATTCAGGGTCGAGGGGACCAGGAGCCTATCCCAGGAGGCTTAGGGCACGAGGCGGGGTACACCCTGGACAGGGCAGCAATTCATCGCAGGGCACACACACATGCACACACTCACACACTCAATCACACACTATGGGCAATTTGGAAACGCCAATCAACCTAACCTACATGTCTTTGGACTGTGGGAGGAAACCAGAGGACCCGGAGGAAAGCCAACAAGCACATGCAAACTCCATGTACACAGAGACGGGAATTGAGCCTGGCCGGGAATCGAACCCGGACCCTGGAGGTGCAAGGCGACAGTGCTAACCACTACACCACCGTGCCGCCCATATTATTTATATGACATAAGTAATTTTTTGCCATTTTGCCATTCATATATAGATAGTTAAGGGCTCTTGGCTTCCGTACTAGGTTATATTTGTGCCTCTAAACCTCTAACCTTGTGAGCCTCGGTTAGTACCTTTAGTTGGTTCTATTTTAAAACATATTTGCAGTTTAAACAACAATGACCCTAACCAAGGTACTGAAGATGAATAAATAAACGCATATGTTATAACAATAAAAGAATATGGTCTTAGCTTCTCCACCAAATTTTAAATCTAACAATTCTTACCCTTGTCCATTAAAACATCAAAACTACCTGATTCCTGAACATTTTGACGGCTCCAAGTACCAAAGTATAAATTTTGTATACATATGAGTGCCAATGCATGACTTACCTGGTCATCATCTTCCACCACCATTAGCGTCAGCCTGTTTTTCTTGAAGTCCAGACGTGTGATTTTGGGCCTTTAAATACCATTACAAACACCGTTTTTTAAAATGACGTGCAAGATCATTAAACATAACACAGCTTTACACAAGAGATTGCATCCTTACCAAAAGAAAAGTCCAATTTTGTTGGACCTTTCAAACACAAGAATTCCTGTTGGGGTAAGACCCAGAGCATAGTCTCCTCCATCACGACCCTGAACATGGACACACACACACACACACACTCACTGTTATCTGATTGTAGCCACTGTTACAATCACAATGAGTCACTCAAAGAAACGTTAAACTGAGAGAGCACTATGCGGGTGCCTTGTAATTGGTATGAGAGCTGAACGTTCTCACCTTCACAAAGTGCATGTCAACTCCGTACATCTCCAGCCACTTACACTTATTTAGAAAGTTCAGCTCTGCCTGTGATGGACTCATCCCCCTGCCAAACACATGAGCGGAAAAAAATCATCAATCACACATACTATATACACACTGATCAACCATAAAAACTACACCAATGCCAGGTGAACTTATCACCAACTATACCCCAGTAAACTGGCGACGGGATCATTGGCACCCAAGGCTCACCCATGCTCTCGGGGAAGAAAGGCCAGCTCGCCTGGTCCGATTCCACAGAAAAGTCAATGCAGCACAAATTGCACAAAAAAATCAATACTGGCCACGACAGAAAGACAACAGGATACACAGTGCACCACAGCCTGTTCACCCAAGGTCACAAACACATTCTCTAAACCCCCGGGAATCCCAATCCGCTCAAGCATCCATGGCATCCACCAGACAAACAAGTCAGATTCAAGGAGACCCCACCCTGCAATCCACAGCACCCAAAGGTTCCTCTGCCAATGTCCAATGTAACCAGAGGTCCAGAGTTGCCTCTGTGGCACAAGCGAACCCAAAACCTAGGTGGTTTTAATGTTATGGCTGATCGGTGTACATACTGTATACATTTAATCAGCCCTAAGATTATATAGTTTAAATGATTAATTTTCTTCCAGCGCTTCAGGTACCCCCTCTCCCTTTCTTTCCTTTCCTTTCTACGAATTCTACGGGTATTTTTTTTTTTCTAGTCCCAATTCATCAACGGCCGTATTTTGGAATTTTATTAAGTTTGTGATTTTTAAAATTTTTTATTTATGAACTTTTATTTAGTACATATGTTGGAACAAAGTCTAATATTTTTTTTAAACACTTCAAATATTATAATAAATATTTATCGTACTGTACATTAATATTTGATCCAAAACCAATTCACTTAATATGAAAGCACAGAGCCGAGAACTTGACGGTTAGAGTTTTTGCTTAAGGAACTAACAATGGCTCTCGCAGGGCAAGAATTTAAAGTTATGCTCACCAGAACAAACAAAAAAAAAGCTCTGTATTCAAGCTCTGTATCTGCAAAGAAAAGTAAAGAGGTATGGTGCATTTCTGTGATGGTGATCCTGAGTGATCTTAATGTGATAAACCATACACAACTAAAAAGGATCAAAGACAGCATTCCGTCCAAGAGTAGAGCCATAACCAGGAGTGTCAGGGGGACAACGCCTAGCAGTGAGCCAGGTAGACAAACAAGACAGATAGACAAAACATCCAGAAAGACCAAAGTCCAATTGCCAAAAGACAGTGAGAAATTTCTAGGCAAGATAGGACCAGTACTGTACTGCAACACTGCTCTCTCTGCGGATCAGCATAGACACCAAGGTAACACCCCCCTCTTAGGTGGAGACATCCATGAATAATGCAGCTTTAGAGATATTCTACACAGTAGACCTGCATGAGGATGAAGGCCATGGAAGAAGGGAAGGTTGAAGATTCTGTGGAGCCTTTAAAGCACTGATCGTGTTACATTATTTTTGATAATGTTTGTTTTAACAGCGCTCATTACAGTGAGATGCTTACTGAAGAGCTGAAGTCTAGACCTTTGACGGATTAAAGTCAGAGGATGGGTCAAGGGTGTAGTGATCTCGCATGAGAATGCACATCTGCCTGCGTTAATTAAAACAAATTCGACAGCCAGAGTGCAGATAATTTTCGACTCGGCCTTGTACTTCGCAGATCAAAACCTTTGAACGAGGACATTTAACAGCACAATAGCTCGAGGGCTCTAGAGTGTAAAACTGTAAGGTACTTTCATGGTGGATTGGCATTTAGTGCAACGCTGTGATGGTGTATGACTCACTGTCTCATTACTCACTCAAATCCTCATGCTTTTATGACGCGAGTGAAGAAATTATTTCAAATAATTGTTTTCAGTAAAAATACATCAAATGCAATAGGATTTTAAGATTCATTTCTTTCCAAATTCACAGAGTTGTTTCCTGTCTGCCCTCTGGCTGGTTGTGATGTTGATGACTCTGTATCAAATGTGGGTTTTGCCAAAGAGTGCAGGAACTGTGAAGTACCTCTTGATGACCCGGTATGAGAATTGAAAATTTTTGAAAAATTTTTTTTGGTCTATGAGGTTGCTAATGTGCTTTTTGGATAGAGAGTCATAAGGTCATTAACCCTTAGGGGTCGCGGGCATCGTCGACGATGCCCATCATTTTTTTCTCTTTGTAAATGTGTGTTTTTAATAAATATGTACACAAATGGTAGATGATCCCCTTTCCAAAAATAAATGTTTGTTATTAAATTGTGGTTAAAAGACAAACACAAAATTATGTCACACGCGATGGAGACCCGCCCCTGCGCTTAGCCCTCCATTCACGTCCAAGTTTTATTTAAGTAAATGCTCATTTCTGCATTTTTTTTGATGAAGTGGTGTGCTAGTGCATGCCCATGTGCTTTTTATGATCTGAGTATATTATGACTGCTCACATCGGCGCGCACTTTCACTTTGCAAAAGGCAGCGTCCTGATCAAAGGGGAGATAAAAGCGCGCGCTGATATGAAAAGCTTTATTTCGGTCATAAAGAGTGCACAATGCATGTTGTCTGTGAACGGCTGTAATGTGGTTGTGAATACATCTTCTCTCTGTGCAAACGTAAAATGAGCTTGTAAACCCTGGATGTGTGCTTTCACTTTGCAAAAGGCAGCATTTTAATCAAAAACGCAGATAAATGCGCGCACCAATATGAGCAGATTTATCAATAGAAATCAATAATAGTACCCCGGAAATGAAATAAATATATACTTACTAAATAAACGCTGTCTTTTGCAACGTAAAACTGCACGCCAATGTGAGCAGCTTTATTTCAATTATAATGAACCATACCATACTTTTGTCTTGTTTTTTTTTTTTTTTATTTTAGTGCATCTAAGAATTGCATTTAAATAAATGTTTCAGAAACTATGCTTTGTTTTTTGTTTCTCTACCTGGCCTCAGTGAACTCTGTTTTTTTTTTGTGTGTGTGTAAGGATTCTGAGTGTATAGGTGTGAACAGCTAAGACATCAATAGAAGTCCTAGGGAAAGCTGGTGTTAACTGAGCCAGACGGCAATAGCTCTTACATATTCATGAAAAGTCGTGGATTATTCAGTGAAACAGAGAGAAAAAAAAAAAAGTTATTCTCAATTCTCAACGTTTTTCAGCTAGAGTTTGAAATTGCATTTTCTTGTAGGTGTACTTTGGCATAAGTTTAAAAGTCACACATGAATCTAACATACTAACATCAGCCAATTTATAAAATCCCAGTTTCTGCTCTATGTAAAAAAGTGAAATGTTATAAAAGTTGCTCTTGCTGCTCCAGTTGGCTCCGCATGACCAGGGAAGTCATTTTTGTCAAGACCTAGTCAAGACCTAGCTTAAAAGTGCTTTAAGATGCATATGGCCACTAATAACAGTCATATGTTCTACTCTGTCTGCCCCAAGGATCGGTGGTGTTGTGCATTCTGAAATTTATTTATTTTTTGCTCAATTTACTGTAAAGTGTGATTATTTGAACGATCACAGCCTTTCTGTCACCTCAAACCAGTCTGGCCCGTCTTCTCTACTGACTACTCTAATCAACAAAGTGTTTCTTCCAGCAGAAGTGCCACTCACTGGATGTTTTTTTCTCCCCCCACACCATTCTGCGTAAATGCTTGAGACTGCGATGTGTGGAAAATCCCAGCTCATCAGCAGTTTGAGTTTCTGAAATACTTAATCCAGTCTGTCTGGCACTAATACCTATGGCTAAGTCGAATAATTGTATGAATGGAAAGGTGTGTTCCTAATTAAACGAGCAGTAAATATAAACAAAGATGACACACACACACATACATAGTACATATTATAGTCGGCCACAGAATCATGACCACTGACAGGTGAACTGAGCAACACTGACCAACTACACACCAATTTCACACTGGTGAAACGACCATGGGTACCCAAGATCACCCATGCTTACGGGGACCAAAAGCTGGCCCATCCAGTTCCAATCCACAAAAGAGCCAATGTAGCACAATTCACCAAAAAAGAGTCAATGTTGTCCATCATAGAAAGATACCAGAAAACCCAGTACATCACAACCTGCAAGGAGCCCAAAGCTGACGATCCAAACTCCCCAGATCCTCAATCTGATCAAGCATCTCTATGAGAACTCTCAAACAAGTCAAAGTCAAAGCATCAAAGTCTGATCCACAGAAATCCCCACCCCACAATCCATTGCATCCTGTGCATAGGATTTAGGCAGGTGTGAAAAATGCTGTAAAGGAAGAATGCTTTCAAAAATAGAAGTGTTAATAGTCTATTCTTCTAGGTACCCTTGCACACAGTTTTTGAAGGAACTCAGCAGGCAAGTTCTTCTAAACATCTTGAAGAACTAACCACATATCTTCTGTGGATGTAAGTAGGGTGCCTCAAATCTTTCTATCCCTTTATGTAATCCCAGACAGACTTGAGATCATGGCTCTGTGGGGTCCAAACCACCACTTCCAGGACTCCTTGTTCTTCTCTACACTGAAATAGTTCTTAATGACATCGGCTGTATTGTTCGGGGTTGTTAAACTGCTGCAACATGAGACGCCTCCCTGATGGTATTGCATGATGGACAAGTTGCAGAATGTGGACCCAAACTTGCAGGGAAACTCCACAACGCTTCACAGTTGCCTGAAGATGTTTCTAATTGTACTGCTCTACAGCCTTACGGCAAACAACCTGTTACAGCCAAATATTTTACAAACAATTTTTACTCAGCCCAGAGCACCTGCTGGTATTTTACAGTTCCTAGGTTCCTATGTTTTCATCTATAGTTGAGTCGCTTAGCCTTGTTTCCACATCACAGGCTTTTGGGCAGCAATTATTCCATAATGTTTTTTGACAAGAATTCTCGGGCGTACCTCTGTCTTTAAGGGTACCTGGGTTTAAGTACCCTTAGATAGGTAGATAGGTTTAGGTAGTTTTAGATGGGTTTAGGTAGTTGGGTGTACCTGGGTCTCATTGGTTTCTGTAAGTTTCTTTAATGACTGTATTTCAACTTACAAATGAAAGTGATGAACATAGGGCCCCCGAGTGGCGCAGTGGTAAAGCGCTCGCCCTATCATCCGGAGATCGCTGGTTCGAACCCCGGATGATGCTGTTTTCCTCTCACAGCCGGAGGCACAGAGAGAACTGATTGGCCAAGCTCTCTCAGGGGGGAGGGATGAGAGGTACTCGCGCTCCCACATTAACCACGGCTCTACCGCCAATCAGGGGCGTCTGTGAGCTCGCACACGCGGAAAGAGTGGCTAGCGTTTTCCTCCGAGTGTGTTATTCCGCACCCAACGGTGCGTGAGCAAGCAGTTCGAAAAGATGCGGTCGGCTGACGTGATAGTCTTCGGCCCTCCCGGCTGAGTGGTAGTGGTAGCCTTAATGTGGGAGCCCCCTAGTGACGGGGAGGAATTGGCTACGACTACATTAGGGAAGAAAATTGGAAAACCCCCCAAAAAATTATATATATATATTAAAAAAAAAAGAAAGTGATGAACATAAGCACCTGCTCAGTACACCTGGTTAATCATACACCCGACTCTGATCCTACAAATTCCCTGATTTTATGCAAGCGTAAGAACTGATGCACCAAATATTGATTTGATTTAGATTTTTCTTTCGTTTGTTCTGCAAAATCATAAACAATTTAAATATGTATTTTTGAAAGCAGTCTTACTTTACAGCGTTCCTTCACACCTGCCTAAAACCTTTGCACCGTACTGTATACACACATACATGTATGCATTAAGAGAGATTAAACTTGTAATCAAGTCAGAGATGGCTGAACAGTACGCGTTTCAGCGGTGTAATCAAAACTCCACGGAAAATCTTTTTAGGGAAATCACAATTTTTGGCCCGTTTCTGTCAGCAGGATTACCATGGGGTCAATAGGGAGGTTTTAATCTGGCGCTGTGTGAATGACTGTGCCACGCTTAAATCAGCGCCAGGGACACTCACCCACACACAGCCCAAGACAAACACACAAGTCATTCAGACATGTTTCAGAGCTCTAATGATAACGTAGTGGCTGCCAGAAAGACCTAAAACGCAGACTTCTTAGCTCACCTGCACTCGGCCCATTTGCGGTAAATGTCCGCCTCCATGATCTCCGTCTGGTTAGGTGAGAACCGAAACTCTGACACCAACAGCGGAGTGTGTTCCAATGGGTCGCAATCTCCCAACTCGCCTGCACAAGACAGGCACACACAGGACGGAGAGGTTGGAACAACAGCACACACTATATTGTAAATACACAAATGCAAAAAAAAAAAAAAAAAAAAAGAATTGTACACACCTAATACCCACACCCAAATACATGTACACATACACACACTAACACACATATAAGGACTCACTCTGTAGGCAATAAGCCCCAAGATCCACAGATACATCATATGGACACTTTAATCTGCTCAGGGAAAAGGAAAGGCTTATTGATGCATCAAATGGCTTGTTAACGTTTTATTAAACCAGACTTTATGCATATAAGGCAAATAAGAGGTCAAGAGAGTGCCTGATAAAGACCAAGTAGACATACAGTATCTCTCTCTCTGTATGTATGTGAGACAAGAGATGCCGCTGGAGAAAGAATAAGTTATAAGAAAGAGTGTATCCCATGTGTGGGAAAGTGTGTCGATGTTCTTAAATTAGAAACTAGTGTTGGTTCTCATCACGATTCCTTTTATTAAAAGAGCAGAGCAGCTCCCAGGGGATCAGACCCACATTAAGACACTGAAACTGAGCTTGTACTGGAAGCAGAAAGCAAGACCTTGTGTGTGTTCGCCTGTATTCTTACACGATACTGTAAACAAATCAGTGCAGCGACGTTCTTCTGTATCGCACTTCCACCACAACTCTGTGGAAATTTGCATGAATAGGAAGTCGCTTATCGCTATTCCACTGCCACAAGCTGAATCACACTTCCCAGATTTAAGATCACAATTAAGTGTTAAATATTATTGATGGTTACATGAGGAGAAGAGACTACAAAATACAGTACAGAAGAGTTATTACTATAGTGTGTGAAAGCAGTTCTTACTTGCCAGACAGAATGTCTTGTCTGAGCTGCAGCACGAAAAGGTACCTATGAAAAATTCAGTCAGTTAGAAGATCAACAGAATTTTCACTTCATTTCACTAGTGGTTATTGTCCTTGATTAACAGTGCGACTATAAAAAGGAATAGCTGCTAATTTTTAGGTTTATGAAATGAGCAGTGACCTCATTTTCCCTCTCGTCTGTTCCAACCACTCAGCATTCAGCATCACCAGTATACTAACCACCGGCCTGATCATCTGTCATCATCTGCACCTGTTTCTCACTGGTTCATGCCTTAAGTTAGATGGTTTTTATGCTTGTGTGATTCATAGGTCACTGACAAAAAAAAAAAAATAAATAAAAAAAAATACACATTCCTCTGAAACTAGTCAGGTACAGAAACTGGACGGAAAATAAGAGCCAAAAAATGAAAAAAAAAAAAAAAAAGTAATTCCGGAAGCCTGGAGAACTATTCCTCAAGGTTAGATTAAAAATACAAACGTCTGGCTCTTTGGAAGCAAAATCTGAAGAAATACGCTGGGGTCTAGACATCTGAACAGCACTGTATACAGTATATCCAAGCTCTTACACATACTGTAAATATTCAAATAGGTACCTTTTTCTACGACCAACACAGCATGCTGTACTGTATTAAATCTGTCCTGCTCTACTTTTTACCTCGTGAACTCTTCATGAAGGTTATTGGGCTCAGAGGAGTAGAACTTCACCCTGAAAAACAGCCTGTATGGAGGGCCGTCTGAAAGAGAGAGAGAGAGAGAGAGAGAGAGAGAGAGAGAGAGGAAAAGGTAACCAGAAGTGGAAAAAAAAAGTGGCTTATTAGTGAACGAACACAGTGTAGACATGCAACAGAAAGCCATTTGTATACTGAAAAAAATAAATTAATAAATAAAAATAAAAACCCAAGGTCACACTAAGTTGTCATAGAGACACGTCAGTCCGCTGACATTTTCAGTATGACTCAAGAGCAATCTGAAGCCGGTATAAAAGAGAAGTGTGTAAAAATGAAAAAAGGCAAACAGCAATTTCTTGATGTGAGAACAACAGAAAAGTGATCAGAGGAATGTGTGTACATCTCATGCATAGCCCAGAGTCATCCTGCATGTAGTCATTAAATAAATAAATAAAAATGCTCAATATGTCAATCATTATTATAACCTGAGATCTGGTGAGTAATGGAACCGTTCCATAGGTAATGTTTAGAGGAAGCTATAGATTACTCATTTCATTTCCCATGATACTGGGAAGTTCAAAACAACGGCACCTTCCTAGATTCATGTCAATTTGCTCATCTGATGTTTCAGTTGCATGTGTGTGGGAAGGAAGGGGGATGCATTTTACAATGTTATTCGCACGCTCTCGCACGCAAGTTAGGCATGTACACTGTCTGTGAAAAATGATCACACACTCTTAAGAGTTCATTTGTTCACCTTCAGCTTTGTTTACAGCACACAGTGTGGTGGCCAGTTCATGTGTGAAAATGATTCCTCATGCTCCCAGAATCACTCTATCACAATTTGAGTCCTGGAATACACCTACAGTATAGAATAATCCCTGTTTTCTCAGGGAAGGAAAAACTCCACTGAAGTGATAACCCAGTCATTCAGGTCATCAGCTGACTTCATTTTTTTGCCACATAACGTTGCAGAGTCTGGACCTGACCAACTGAAGCAATACCAGATCATAACACTGCCTCCCCAGGCCTGTACCTTGGCCACTATGCATGATGGGTGCTTCACTTCATGTGCTTCCCTTCTTACCCTGACGCGCACTTTGCACTTGGCATTGGGTCAATCTGAACTCATTAGAGCACATGATCTTTTTCCATTTCTCCAAAGTCCAATCTTTATGCTTCCTTGCACATGAAACCCCTTTTTTCTCCGATTAGTCCTGATCACTAGCAAGTGGTTTTCTTATGGCCACACAACTGTTTAGTCCCAATCCTGTAAATTCTCATCATCACATTGTGTGTATGGAAATGCTCTCACTTTCATTATTACAACATTGCTATGGTTTTTACTGTTGATTTTTGATTTTGACTAATCAGCTCTATCCTTCGATAAACATTTTGATATCGTCTTGTGTTGTATGCGTTATTAACTCAGTTCCAGTCATTTTAAATCTCCTTAGTTGTTTTCTTTGCTTGATGCAGCCCAATAATTTGAAATTATTTCTGAAATAATTGATGAAATAATCTGAAATGGTGATTTTAAAAGTATCCAGGCTCAATTTATTGCTATAAATATAAATTGTGATTTACGTGCTAGTCATTTCAATTTCTCACCAGCTACCAGCAGTGGGTGTGTCTTTGCATGGGCTAATAGGACTGGCTTCTGCCCCATCCACAGAGTAAACACTCTTACACCCACTCATAACACATCACCATGGCAACCAAAGATAACAAGCAAAAGGACATCAGACACCTGCTATGACCCAACTGTTCAACTTTATAATACCTTTGTGTGTGTGTGTGTGTGTGTGTTAAGAACTTACATGTAATCTGCTTTTTTATGGGTTTGGCGGCATCCAGCCAGTGCTAAAGGAGAGAGCGAAAGAGAGGGTTAGCACGATTGCAGCGGGAAAGTAAATTGCTGTTGCTCTGATTGATGTGCAGCGGCTCCATCACACACACACTTTTAGACTCAAGTTCAGTTCCTCCTTCTCTTTCACACTCACACACAAGGCCTAATATAGAATAGCACTTACCACAACCTGCTCCGGATCCATGAACTGCAGTCCAAAATAATCAGCCTCAACAAGGTCCAAATGATACATGATTTGATCAAACAGGTCCTGTCCCTTTGCATGTTTCTGTCATAAACAAAATAACAGAACGCTAAGCATAAATCTGGAGTATGACACTGCTTTGTTCAGCAGGCTTTTGTGGGGCCTGGAATAACCTGCTTGCATAAGCCACAAGCATTTACATGACTGCATGATGGCACCTTCCTGACGCACCATTCAAAGGAGAACAAATGAGGCAGCATTCAAATGAACCAAAGCACGAAAAATATGACAGGGAGTTTGTTATCCGCAGTAATAAATCAAAGTTGCACTATAAGGATGCAATTTAAACAAGTAATCGAAAGAAAATCAATCATCGATCAAAAACTGAGATTTAGATGGAACTAGGATTTAATTAGGATGCAGTCTTATATGGCTCGTTATTTGTTAATTAAATACATGACACGGGTTTTAAAAATACGAGCTGAGCTCACAAGAGGTCCTCCGTTTTTAGTTGTTCATTTAATTAAATTGCCTTTTCTATGGCATCTGTGTATGATCAAACCATAAATGTGATCTAATAAGCCCATGACTCACCTTACTGATGTATGTAATCAGACAAGGTTTATGATCATCTCTGCAACCGGTGTGTTTTTTTAAACATGTTAAGACCTCCAAAAGCCCAAAGAATCTGCAAGATTACCGCCCAGGCACACTACGCAATCCGTATGTTTTTTTTTTTTATGTTACGACCTCCAAAAATTCCCGGATGCTGGTAAACAACCCAAAATAACTGGCTTCCTGTTGAGTAGAGTCCATGACATGCATAGTGAAAACTGTTCATCTCAATGAGCTCCAATAGTAATAATAGTGCTTGGGGCCTAATAATCCTACAAAGAGTTGTACTCGTGAGAATCTCGCACGGACAAGTTGCACAGACGGATGGACAATGGCTCCAGCACTTACTGGTAAAAGCACAAGTTAATCCAGGGCTTTTGATTGTTTAGAACAACTAAAAACCCAAAGTCAAGGTCAAAAGTTTGCTCAGTATGCTGGAGCCATGATCAGACTGCATGTATTACATCTGAAAATGTAAGTCCAATGTAAATGTCAATCGTATCCATGTCAATAGTGTCCGTTATGCAGTTTCAATCACAGTCTTATGAAATTATACTGTACCACTTGGAAGTTGTGGTATACTATTTAGTATGGTTGTAAACAGACTGGGACGTACCCCAATTACCCCCAATGACTCGCCCCCCAATCGTATTGTACATATCCGTATCATTGTGAGTACCGTGAGCACCTTATACAAACACAAAACCTTCCACCATAATGTTCACTTTAAGCTGTGATTGCTTGATCCAGCAGCAGTGTTCGTGCATCACTGATACTGTGGTGTAACCCACACAACGACCTAGTCACCCGAAGTTTAAGTAAGATAGTTAGCTACTGTAAAGCTAGCCAGCTACAATAAAGCTCTGGTTAAAGGGAAAAGATTTGTTCTGCATGCATAAAACTATGGGCTAAATGAAAGGGCTAGCCCAATGGTCCTGGTTAGGGTGCTGACAAATTGATCACAATCTTATTATAGTATGCTGTATATTCATTTCGGTGTAATATATCGTATCATCAAAACAACTCAGGTGTTAGCAGCAGATCCTTTAAGCACCGTATGTTGCAAGAGATCAGACATAGATTCATGGATCAGACATGTTAATCCAGCACATCTCAATCAGAGTGAGATCTGGGGAATCTGGAGGCCAAGTCAACACCATGAATTTTTGTCATGTTCCTGAAACCATTCCTAAATGATTTTGCAGTGCAGCAGGGCGCTGGTGAGTGCTGTGTGTCAAAGTAAAATTCATGTGAATGCCAGGACCCAAAGGTTTCAAGCAGCATATTGAACACACTGTCATCACTGGCATGGTTTCTTCCCATAG
Source organism: Platyallabes tihoni (assembly GCA_030068045.1). Classification (NCBI taxonomy): domain Eukaryota; kingdom Metazoa; phylum Chordata; class Actinopteri; order Siluriformes; family Clariidae; genus Platyallabes; species Platyallabes tihoni. The sequence continues at coordinate 8,750,920 of JAQQZS010000019.1, read as the reverse complement.
ATTATCCTGAAGCTACAAAAGGCAGACACCCAGTTATAAACAAAATGTAAAAGAGAATGTGTTCATCAAACCAGGCTTCTTCCATTGCTCAGTGGTCCAGTCCTGATGATCAAGTGTTCATTGTAGAAGCTTTCACTGTAAACAGGAGTCTATCCAGTCTGTGCCTATGCAGCCCCATACACAGCAAGCCGTAACTCACTCTCTGGGTCAGCCTTTGCTTCGCATGAGGATTAATAAGCCTTGGACGACCACGACCAGGTCACTGGTGGTCCTTCCAAGGACTACTTTTGGTAGGGACTAACCACTGCATACCACAACCACCTGGCATTTTGGAGATGCCCTACAGTAGGTGGACAACCAGACTGCTCATTACCGTCGCGCTCACCGCCGTGGAAAAGCGACAGCAGCCAATATAAAT
>JAQQZS010000019.1:8728333-8740886 GCA_030068045.1 Platyallabes tihoni | reverse complement strand
ATTTATTTTTTGGGCTGTAGAACGAATAATTTGAGTTTCCATTATTTCCTATGGGAAAATTAAATTTGGTTTACGAGAACGAATTATGCTCCTAACCCTAGGTTCCACTGTACTCACTAATATCCCATTGGACCTTCTTTTGACAAACTTATGCAACACTATAATACTTATTCCTGTCCAGAGTTCAAACCACTGTGTAAAGCCTTCTCTAGAACATCTACTGTATAATACTGTCAATCAAAGTTAAGGTCAGAACTCTGTAGTGGCCAATTAATGTATGAAAATGATGTTGCCCTGAAATATGCCTGTGCCATCAATCGATTGATGTAATAACCTGGTCATTCAGTATATTCAGGTCATCAGCTGACTTCATTTTGTTGCCACATTACATTGTTGAGCCTAGACCTGACAAACTGAAGCAACCCCAGATCATAACACTGCCTCCAGAGGCTTGTACAGTGGCACTATGCATGATGGGTAAATTGCTTCATGTGCGTCCCTTCTTAGCCTCTCATCAGACCACATGACCTTTCTGCATTGCCTTTAAGTCCAAAAGTCCTAGCAAACTGAAGCCGTTTTTCCAGATAATCTTCACTAATTAGTTGTTTTCTTTGAAACCCAAACAGATGTTTAGTCCCAATCATATACAGTAAATATGTGTTGCATTGTTCACATGGATATGCTCTTTCTTTCATGATTAACTATAGTTGTGACATCATAAAATATGAATGGTATTTCTTTTGTATGTCTTTTTTGACATCGACAGTTCAGAATATCCTTCCAGGTTTATGTAACGCACTGGACGCTTTTCTCCTTAGTTGTTTTCTTTACTTGATGCAAGCCAATAACTTGACCCTTCTGAACCACAGTAATGCAGGATACATCTTCCGAAGCTACTCACTTCATCAGTGTTAAAAAAAAATATTAATCACTGCAGTAATTATCCAATCAAAGGCTCTTATGTAGTTGCTTATTTAAATTCAAATAATAACTTTTTTTTTGGCTGAGCAGTGTACTAAGTCAAATAATGCAAATGACATGTTCCAAGCTGTTCATCAACACGCATTCATTCTAAAATGCTAATTTAACAAAGAAACAAAAGATTAGCGTGCTATATTCAGCATCCTTGAATCTATTTCCCGAAATGCTCCACAGGACAAGAATGTTTAAGAGGATCCCCACAGTGTAGTGTAGACCTTTTGTGGTGTCATGGTGTCAAATAACGGTACTCGGAAAGGGAGCAAACACAGAGGGATACACTACTAGAAGGGCATTTATCACAAATCTAGCAACCTTGAGAAGACATTAATGACTGTCCTGCACCCGATGTGACTCCCCGGCTCACATCATAGCGACTTGTTATATAAGATGTGAAAGCAGGTTGATTCTTAACCGGTGTGCAATGCCTGCCTGAGCTGTATTTGTGCAAACCTACAGTATGCTCCCAATTAGCGATAACTGATTTCACCACTATATTTCATCACTGACAATCATTTTGTCCCCCACTTCGTTCTTTATTTTAAACTCTTGGCAACTTTTCCAAGCAAGAAGGCAAGTTATTCCACTTGCAATCATTTCCATCCTGTCCATTTCTTAGTTACTTACTATCAGTGCTTAATTAGCTTAGCTGTGTTATTTATCAAATTAGTATTTTGTAACTACCGTGCAATGAATAAGTCAGCTTTTATTAATCAATCATCGGCTATATCGCTTTATCTCGTATACAGGGCCTGAAACCTATCCCAGGAGACTTAAGGAACAAGGTAGGTTTCACCCTGGATGGGGTGCCAATTCATCGTAGGATACACACACACACTGCCATTCACACACTACAGGCAATTTAAGAACGCCAATTAGCCTAATCTGCATGTCTTTGGACTGTGGGAGGAAACCCGCGGGGAGAACATGAAACTCCATGCACACACATCAGAGGGAAGAATCGAACCCGGAACCGGGAGGTGAGAGTTGACTTAGCTAATAAGCTTTAAAGATTTTCTTAAAGTCTTCTTCATTTAACACGGTATAATATGCAAACAATCATGAGGATTTAGTGGCTATGCACATTTTCTACAATGTCATGTGTTGACCTTTTGTCATTTGTGCTCTTTTCCCCTGAAATAATTACCACCACTGATACCGATACTCTGGAAAACACCCATCTTTCTTTCTTCTTCCTACAGTATGAATAACTTCTGCCTAACGTCATTTTCTTTCATGTTCACATGTTTTCTAGTGTTTTATGTTCCTCTTTAATCCTCTCTCCCCACCTTTATTATTACACTGAACTTTTGCTTGTGTTTTTATTTTCTATCAGTTTCTTTCACATTTAATTTTTATGAGACAGTATTTCTATGAACTTGTGTACGTTCTTTATAAATAAACAAGAAGTAACATGTAACATGTTACAGATCAGTAGGCTTAAGATCCTACGAGTGTTTTGTGAGTTCATGTGCTCACTGCACAATTTTCTCCACATGTTTGACGAATTAATTAAAGTCTCTTCGATCTCGCAAACTGTTCCTTACCTTTTTTTTTTAAGCCTGTGTGTGTGTGTGTGTGTGTGTGTGTGTGTGAGAATTAGGCCAGCTGGCAGGAAAATAAGGAAAGCTCCTCTCTGGCCTTTCAGCGGTGTGCCACTAGAGCAGTGTAGGCTAAAGGCTAAAATGAGGTTTTCTGCCTCGAATATTTCATGTTAAAATACGCCAGCTCTGTTGTAACACGATACAAGCATGACACATGATCCTGCACTTAAGCCAGTACCTACTAATGTAGCCAGCAACAAAAACATCTTTGTTGTGAGGAACAATTTGGTGTTAAAGTAAATGCTCGAGTCAAACGTTTATCTGCGGGCATCCAGTACAATTAGAAATAAAGGCACTGAGCTGTACTTGTGTAGGTGTAGCTGACTGTGTAGTTCGTATGTACCAGAAGAAGGTTCATGTGGTGTGTTTTTTTTTAAACAGAATTTTTTAGAACAGAATTGATGTTTTTAAATGTATACTATATGTTCATGTTACTAGAGTGAAAACAAAATATTTGATCTCAAACTGACTTTGAAAACAAACTGACTTTGATCTCAAAGCTGACCTTTAGCAGCTACTTGTTACATTCGTTCTATTTAAACACACAGAAGGAAAAGCTAGAAGTACTGTAGAGATACACAGGGTTTATAGGAGACACCAGGCTCGGACTATCTGACTGATTTGCCTAACTCAGGTGCAACTCTGGAGGGCGGAAGTTGAAAGCTAAAGCACGCACTTTGACCTCACTGAGGCAATCATTCTCAAATCTTTGAGCTTCAGTTGGGATTTCTCAGCAGCCCGTTTTCAGCATTAAGCCGTGTAGTGTGTGAACATGCTGATTACTGAAAGAGTGATCTCGCTCCGTTGGTAGGAAGCAAACCCGAGCACCATCTGTCAGCGGAAGGGAAGCCCATAGGGAAACACAGTGGCACAGCAAGCGCTCAGCCAAAGTTTTGGAGAGGAGTAAACAAACAAACAAACAAACAAAAACAGTTCAGCAAACCAGAGGTGTACTTTTAAAACCGAGTAAATGTCCTGTCTTGGTTGATGTGTTCACAAAGCAGCAATTAAATCACAATCCGCTTTATTATAGTATTCAATCAAATCACAGAGCGTGTGTGTGGGAGTTGTAATAACTTCTAGATTTACTTTTCCACAGCGCGCTGTTGACTCACCGGTAACTCAACGCTGACATCCGAGCCGTCTAACAGCAGGACTCTGCAGGTGATGGCCGATTTGCTGTTGCCCGCGGCGGGGATGTGAACCACAGTCCCTCCGGTCACCACGGCGGGCATCGGCTGCTGCTGCTGGTGCGCCTGAAGCGCCGCGTTCACGCCTCGGCCGCCACCATCGAGCTCATCGGACGGTCGAAAGCGCCTCCGTGAGCGGAGACTGAACGTCCTGCGCAGGAAGCCCATCATCCTTCAACTGAAAGAGACGCGGCGAACCGCGCAAAAGTCACGATGTCCGTGTACGCGCTCCGATTTGGTAAACAAAAAAAAAAGAAATCCAGCTGTTTGTTTTTTCCCTCCAGATGATTATGGAGCTCACGATCACACAAGTCCTGCGGCAACAACAGGGATCTGTTACAGCGCAGACCTGTAGAGAGTTGGATCGGAGCACTTGTCACGCAGGACGGCCAATCACGGGGAGAACACACGCGCGCGCACACACACACGAGCGCGCGCGCGCACACTCCCGCCTCGGAGCGGATCAGTCGTTTTCAGTCTCCACACTGCGTAATGTTTATTTCATTAACGACACTAAACCCCCCCACCGGATCCGGACTGCGCTGTTCGGTTCGTGACGGCCGCTGGAAAACGCGAATATATTTTTCCGCTCGCGGTATTTTTTCCGCTTTCCCTACTGACCGAAACTGATGCACCTTCCAGGTAACTAATCCAGAAAAACTGGCCAGGCAGCTTCTTACTGCGCATGCTCGAATCACGGAGAATAACTCAAAACTTTTTTTCTCTCTCTCCCTGTGAACGCGCGACGCAGCGCTACCTGCTGGCTGTCAGAGGTCTGCCATCACCCAATCCTTCACTGGGAACTGTTCAGCCAATCTCACCTCAAACACACTTCACAGAACACCACACACAGTACACTTACTTCTCATGACCAGTGCGTTACTGAAAGTACTCGTGCCAGCCACACAAATCAAAACTCAGAAACGAAGGACATAAATCAAAATGTATTTATTTCATTATTAATACAGTGATAATTGATTGTAGTAGTAGTATTTATATTTAGACAGTATTTGTGTGTATCCTAGAGAATTATACAGATCTAAAAGTGGCAAAGTGCTTTTTGTCTTCTTAAGATCCACATGAGTTTGGGTGCAGCTGTCCCTTGTGGCTATGTTTCCTCCAAGTTGTTTCTTCTCACCTCAAAAAAATGTCACTACGTGGGGGTTAATTAAGCGAAGTTGCCTTAAGTGTGAATGCATGTGTTTAGAGATGAAATGGTTCCTCGTGCGCAGTCTTCAACAGGTTCCAGATATTCCCCAGCACTGACCAACATTGATTGAATGAATGAATGAATGAATGAATGAAGACACACATGATTCTGAGGGCACCACTGGTGTTGGTTTTTTTTGTCTCTTGATTGTAAAATGTTGTGGAAAGTTTGCTCGTTATCAGCATGGCAGTGCATCAGAGTCAGTAAATGCTTGGGATGATACCCATGCAGTACTACTGCATATTTATCTTTATCTACTCTGAATAATGATAATAATGTTAGTAACGTTTCTACTGCATACCAGTTTACATTCTTTAAATCCTATGACAGCACTTTTCAACATTTCTCTCATTTTTTGAATGAGTGATGCAACAGCTTCAGGCAGGACTATGATCTGCAAATCAAAGCTGCAGCACTACAGTTAGTGTATATTGGGCTGATCCCATTTTTCCTTTACTATACTATACTTTTTTTCTATGAATAATTTTTCTTAACCCTTTACTGCTTTTCTTTTGCACCAGTTTTTATCCCTGCCCCATGGAAGCAGAAGAGCTGTGGAAACCAGGTTAAAACTCCCTCTTATAATCTATCATCCATCATGTCTAACAACCCACTGGCTTTTATTCGCTTTATAATATCTGTATGTGTATCCATTCCTCCTGTTCTCTTCTTGTCAGCTGCTAGCCGTTTGGCTGTGTTTGAATCTCTCTCGGTACACATGCATGATGGCCTGACATACAAAGCTGAATTGGCACTGGAAAATACAAAGACAACACACACAGATGAACAATGGTCTGCAATGCCATACGTATAAAAGCTATTAAAGCACTGGGATTGAAAGTACTGTGTGTACCGAGGTTTGGACCATCATGGCTCTTTGCTCCCTCAGTGAAACAACAATCTCAAGAGGATACACCGGTTGTGCCCCCTCCATCAGGATCAGGGCTGTCTCCATGGTGATGAGCACACCTGTCCGTCCAATCCCAGCACTGAAGAACGCATACGTTTAGAGCACATTAATATGTATTCAACAAAATATTTAACACTGTTCAGGAAATTACATTTAAAACAACATAGAAAATAAATAATGCATGCAACAAATTACATTTTGTTAGTAAAGTTTTTTTTTCTTAAGCAAACTTCTTTTTTTACTTTCAAAATGATCACAACCTTACATTTAATATTTTATGATGCTGGCCCTGGAGATTTAAAAAAAAATAAAATAAAAAAAACAGCGCTGAGCCTCTTCCTTTAACGTCTAACAAGACTACAAAACATTCTGTAGAGGGATGTAGAATCACTCATCCTTTTCAAGCTGCTTTAAACTGAAAGAATGATTTCCTTTCATAATTTGCCAATGATTCTATTATCATTTTCCAAGGCTGCAGTTCTTATTCCTTCCTATGTTTTGGTACAATGGAACAGAACACACCAAGGTCAGTGGTGATAGCAGTCACTGGTTCAAGCAGCTTATCCATCTTTCTCTCCCATATTATGTACACCATGGTTCTCCAGTTTGTAGACTGAGCGGGTATAGCCTTTCGTAAGTTATACTTTTCTGTTAGCCAAAAAGGCTGAGCCATAAAGTTTTCAAGATCATGAACATCAAGAATATGAAGATCAAACAAATCTCTTGCCTCATTCCTGAAAATTCTAGCAACTTGGTAGAACGTAGGGCCATTCCTTTTAATATAGGGGCAATTGGGCAAATATAAGCATAAAAGTATAACAGTTGAACAAATCCTAACATTGAGATGGCCATTATGAAAATTAATCTGCCGGTTTGACTGACTGACAGGCTGACTGTCTGTCTGTCTGTCTGTCAGATAAACAGGCACAAAGAAAAGACAGTACACTCTTGTTTAGTTATATGTTTTTAGTGCCTAAACACTAATTGTGTAAGAGAGACTTTTTTGCCAGTTTGGTGTTCTGGTGCCTTTGGGTGTGTGTCAAGAAGAAAGATCATCAGCAATGACCTCATTAGAACAATTACAGCTGCTAATCAATCTGGAAACAGTTACAAGGCCATCTCCACACAATTTAAAATTCACCCATTTAATATGAGGACTTACACGCCTCTGTAAGCACATTAAATGTTTATGTTCATGACAGCAAAATCCAAACAGCACAGCACCAAACAAGCAGGGCTTTCATGGAAAGGTGACAAGAAAAAAGTCCCAAACATATACAGCATTATGGCTTTTAACATTTAAACAAATGACAAAAGTTCCTTTGGACTGATGAGACAAAGGTAGAGACCAGATTGGTCGTCTTGAAGAGTGCTGTGTTTGGTGAAACGACAACCAACTGCTATTCTGCAGCCACAAAACTTGGGGCAATTTGGAGAAAATAATGAACGCCACTTTATACAAGAATAGTGTGAAGACAAATGTGAGGCTGGCTGTTTAACGGCTTAAGTTGAGTCAAAATTGGGTCATATAGCAAGAGTGATATATACAATATAGATCAAGGTGTTGGAAAGGCCCAATCAAAGTATAAATCTCAACCTCACTGAGAAGCTGTGATGGGATCCTAATAGAGCTGTGCATAAACAAATGCCCTCAAATATGGGGAAAACTACAATGCTGTAAAGTAAATATTTTTTTTTCCCAAAATACTGTAAGAAACTAATTATCTATTACAGAAAATGCTTACTTTAAGTTATTGTTGCTAAAGGCAACGGCTAATTATTGGGTGTATTTTTGTCCTTTGACTTTTACATGTTTTTTGTTGTTCTTGTTTGCACCTGAGGTTATTTTTTTGTGTATATGATAAACAAAAGCCTATAATTAAGAAAGGGTGTACTTTGCTTTTTTCCATTACAATATATCATCAAATGGATGTCATTTGTGTGCACAAATAATGTCACTATATGACTTTGAGAGAAAACTATTAGGAATTAAGGAAATTGTCGAAGGTAAATCTATTCTCCAATTGTTTGAGGGGAAAATTAGAATTGATCCAAATTGTGTACTGTTCATTTGTGCTATATTTTTGTTCCCATCCTCTTGATGGGTGCCAATAATTTTAAAGCTTGTGCATACCTGCAGTGGACCATAAGTGGTTCAGTATCTCTTCGTTTGCTTCTCATTGCCTGAACAAAGTCCAAGAAGTCTGAAGACTCTTCCGGAACCCCATGATCTGGCCAGGCCACATACTGTAGGTGTGTGATGGAGCGCTGTTCACCCAGCTGAGAGAGACAGAAAGAAAGAAACAGAGAGAGAGAAGAGCAAGTGTTTGCTGAAAGGAAACTACATGTCTGGGCATGCTTTTTTTCCCTACTAGACTGCAAAGATACTGAAGCGGAAAACAAGAACATATAAACAGGTACATGCAGACACGCCCCTGCACATGGTCAACTGACGAGATGTTTTCAGCATGCCCTTGAGTATCTCTGCCATACACATGGTTATGATTAAATGTGACATGCAATATTACCCATACTTAATCATTTATCAGTACTTAGGGGAAGCTGGGAGAAAGTATATACTCTAGCAGTTTTATAATTCATAACACACTGAATCACTCTTAGGAAGAATGAGAGCAATTAAATCTTGCTACAGTGACAAATTCCTGTTGGATAATTAGCATGATGATTTTGTGGCGACAGAAGTGCAACATATTAGTAGAGATAGAACAAATGTTAACTTTTAAAATGATTTAGGCTACATTTAATAAACAATAAACTGGAATAAAAATAATGAAAACCTATGACTCAATCCACTAGGCATGCAAACCTCAGGCTTCCACATCATGCCATTTCAATTCTTAAGGCAGCAAATCACTAAAAGGGCATTCAAATCAAACTGAGACCTTGGATTGTACATAATAACAGAACACAGTTATGATATTTAAAAACTCTTAGACTTTATTTCATATAATCCCCTGCTATACTAATGCTCTTATCACAGCATTTCACTAGTACTTGGATACCATCAGTGTAGAAAGTTTTCTTAGTATACCAGAGCCATGATCATACTGCATGCTTCACGTCCCAAACTCTGGCCTTACAGGAACTGCTTTAATGGCCCAAACATGTGGAAATGGCTTGGACTGAGGGCGGGACTGGACATGGGAAGAGCAATAGCCCCCAGACAAGTTCCTGTAATGTGCAAGTGGTGTTGGTGAATAATTAATAGTCTGTATAGTTTAGTACAGTTCACAAATTGATGGCTCCCTTCTGCAAGTTGGTAACAAGTTATTGTTTGCACCATTTAAATGTTTTACTGCAGCTAAAAATCTCATCACTGTAAGTCTTTTGTAAATGTCAATCAGTTTTATACCTTCATTCACAAGAAATTTAATAAATCCTGCTTTTGACTTGAATGCCCCTTGTATCTGAAGGTACCACTGAATCTGCTACGATAAAGATACAATATCATATGATACAATATTACTTAGTAGCTTTTGAATCAATAAGTGAGTAACATTATTTAGAATCTGGGGTAGCATTAGGCCCACCATTCATTTGCTTAGGTGGACAAACTGAAACATTATTTTAAGCATATACTGGCAAATCACAATAACAGCCTACTTCCCTCAGTGGACTCTCACAATCTCCTATGCTAGATACCCTTCATAGGGTGGATAAGATAAAGATACTAGGGGAGGATGCTTCCTTACCCCGTTTGTTGTTTTTCAAAAGCTGATCTACCATCATATAACGGTCAGTTCTGACCGAGTAATCTGATTGTACGAGAGCCATTTCACGAGTGGTGATAATAGACAGCAACAGCACTGGGACACTGGACAAACTATACTGTTCACTCTTATAAAATGTTTCACTCTGCATCATACACTAGATGGGCAAAAGTATTTTGCCAAACCTGTTCATTATTTAACAGTATTTCATTATTTAACAGTATTTCAATCAAGGCCCTCATGACCAAGACATCTTGAACAATGCTATGCTTCCAACTTTGAGGTAACTGTTTAGGGAAGGACTGACCTGCACAGAGCCCTGACTTCCACCTCATCACCTTTGGGATAAACTGGAGATTACAAGCCAGGCCTTTTCACCCAACATCAGTGCCTGACTTCATAAATGCTTTACAGAATAAATGGTCAAGAATTTCCACAGAAACACTCCAAAGTCTTGTGAACAGCTTTTCAAGATTGGAAGCTGTTGTAGCTGCAAAAGCTGAATTTTTTTAAAATACATTTTGACTTGAAAATCGAGTCTTGATATACAAGTACCAAGTATCATCGAGTATCATGTGGAACGCACGTGCTTCTTGTTTTGATGCCGAGCGTAATATGAGCACAAATGTTTTTTCTCTAAAGCATCTTTCTCTAAAGCATCCACTCCTCTCCTCTTTCTGGTCTCAATCACTACAGCTACGATTCTTTTCAAAGGTAAAGTGCAGGTTAAATTGTTTTATTTTTACTTTATATTTGTATTAATTATTTTTATATGAATATTTTTGTGTTGTGGAACAAATCGTCTGAGTTTCCATTACTTCTTATGGGGGAAATTCATGGGGGAATTTTGATATATGACTGTTTTGATATACAAGCATGCTTCCGGGATGAATTATGTTCACAATCCCAGGTTATATAACTGTTATATAAAAGCGATATCAAACTCAAGGTCGTGCTGTTGTGCTGTCCCTCTTGCATGATATTGCTTCATTAAAGAGATGAGACAGGTGTACTACTGCAGGGAAAAAAACTCTATACTGTACACAATTCCTTAAAACATCATGCTAAAACGATTTGAACCCAAAAGGGACACTATTACACTGAGCTAAGACATTAGTACTACTGATAAGATGTGCCAGAGGCTGTGTGTACAGGTGCCGTATACAGTGCGGCTTGCTTCAGTGTGAGATCCGGAATAAAAGCTGCAAGCAGCAAGGTCACAGAAGAAAGAGTGAGTCCATTGTGGTACCATGCATTAATCTACCTTTTCATCTGCATTCACACACAGGCATAAAACAAACACACACACTGTGTATGGCCGACGAATGTGTGATATAACCTCCGTCTGCTGCCTTTGCTGAGATTAACTCCCACCAACAGCTACAACAGATGGGTCTCTGTTCTCCAGCAATCATCATGTAAGTGTGCATGTATGTGTGTGTGGTCCTGTGGTGTTGCATGTGAAAACGTGTGATCAGACATGCAAAGTAATGGCATGAACACACACACACACACACACAAATAGTAACAGTTCCTGACCGAAGGTACTGTATTACAGTTTCTTTGGTTTTGGTTATGTTTGACACCTCTTCAATGAGTTGAAAGTAAAGAAAGAGGAATTGCACAGTCACGAAAACAATAACCGTGCATAGCAATCTGCTTTACTGCTTAGGCATACTGAAAATACCTGGTGAAATCGAGCATTTTTCTCTTTTACACAACTGCGTGCATGTGTTACCTTAGTGTGTGTGAGCGTTAGCTTTCTGGTGACGTAGGCCAGGTTACACTCTTCGGAATGACAGCACACTTGAAGGTAGTCATAGTCCTTCACTTCAGGAGGATGAGGCCAGTATTGGTGGCATTTGGTCTAAAATAGTGCCAAGATTATTAAGCAAAGCACGCACATGCGCACTCGCGCGCACACACACACACAAACGCGCGCGCGCGCAAAATATCAAATCACCGTAGGAAAAAATTTAGACCAAATGGTTACCAAGCAACAGTCAAGCTGAGCTCAAGAATACAGCAGTCACAATTAATATGTGTGTGTGTGTGTGTTATGGTATCTGAATAGGTTTCTTCTGTGTATAATATCCAAATACAGTTCCATTCATTTATTACAAAAGAGCTGCGTGTAAGCTGCATGTGCATGCCAATATATACAAAATATGCTTTATAACACATCTCAGAGCTTGTTTATAAAACCTACCCGTCCTCTCTCGGTCAGTGTGGTCAGCATGATGATCACACTGACTCCCTGCTCCCATACACTCCTCCAGAAGTGTGTACATGTGTGCGGCAATGGCCCCTGTGCTGCTATATACTGCAACGTTGTACCTGCTGGGTCGGTCTACATCACACAAACAAATACACACACGTTATTGCATATTCTGAATATACATTAAACATGACCTACTGTGGGAGAATCATAGTCCTTATAAAAAAATGAAATGAGCCCTCAGCCCTCTCCAACAGTCACAGCCAAATGTGTCACAACAATCAGTTAAATCAATGATGGTAGAGTTTTCTTAGCTCCCAGCACACTAACACTAAAATGTGCAAGATCAGGGTGGATCATAATCATATTCTTTATACTTTTATTGATTTACTTCTAGTGCTTAATTAATTTTCCAGGTCCAACAGACAATTTGAAGAACCATAAAGGATACTGGTTAGAGAAAAGTAAAAAAAGAAGTGGAAAAAAAAAAAAGAAGAGAAGAGCATGACTCAGCATTCCTTTGGTGTGACAATATGGATACCTTTATATGAGCAACAGGTCAGACTTTATTTTACAGTGGAACCTTGGATTACGAGCATAATTAATTCAGGAAATGGGCTCATATTTCAAAACAATCATAAACCAAATTTAATTTTCCCATAAGAAATAATGGAAACTCAAATTATTCGTTCCACAGCCCAAAAAAATAAAT
>JAQQZS010000019.1:8700195-8714611 GCA_030068045.1 Platyallabes tihoni | reverse complement strand
ACTAGGCATTGTAATTCAAATGAAAACAGCCTTTATTTCAGCCTGAAAGTGCTTGGAAACATTACACGCAATTACACAAATTGCACGCAACATACATGGATTTTTATTTAATTTTGTTTTTAATGACCCACCCCAACCCGCCCCGCAAATAAAGTTACAATTTCTTTACCCGGCCCAACCCGACCCGCGGGTTACCCGCGGGGTCCGCGGGTTACCAGACGACCCGCGCATCACTAGTGTACATGTACATACTTGTGCTGAGGATGCAATGACTCCACTTTCAAAAGGAAGTCCTTGCCCTGATCAGGAAGAAACTGGACATGGTCAAGATATCCAGGAGGAGTCTCAGGAACATAGTCTCCAAATTCAGCTTGTTATAAAACAGAAAGAGGGCTATTAATAATATTAGCCGCGCTTCTACCGTTTATCATTCATTCATCCTCAGTTAACAAGGTGATCAAGGCCATGGTGGCCAGTCCATCGCTGGACACCCTGCACACATATTCGCACACATATTTACACCAAGGTCAATTTAACACAACTAATCCCCCCTACATGCATTTTTTAATAAGTTCAAGAAAGGTTCAGGAGAATTCATTCCGGACATGCAATACTATGTGCAGTCAGTAAACCTGAACTCAGGATCAAACTGGGGACCTTTGAGCTGAGGTGGCAAACCTACCCCCACTGCACCACCATGCCACAACTGTATAGGTTGAGATATCAGGCTTACATTGAACAGCATAGGATGCCAGCACCACAGCAGAACTTAGTGGACACTTTAACCTGCAAGTAAAGGACATTAAGATTATGCTTAAAAATAGAAATATTCAAATCAGTGACACTTCACAAGAGTGTATAAATGCTGGGCTCTGCAACCTTTCTCTCTCATGAACACACCATTACTGTTAAACAGCTTGAACTAAATCCATTTTTAAATATGTATAATGTATAAGAATGAAAATCAGCTATAATCATGTAAACAAAGGACTGAACTCTGAAATCATGTAGCGTGGATCACATGTGCCTTTGACAGTAAACACTGACTGACATGATGGGAAAAGTATTAGCTTTTTCCCCCACAGGCGATATGGTCTCTCAATCAGATCATCACACAGGACTAAATCACATTGCACAGCTATGGACACTATACAGGAGTAATCATCTCTGCATTTTTGCACACTGCTCAATACTGGACATTTATGGACATTACTCATCTGTACACTCACGCACAGTTGCACATACCCCGGACATTGATGGACATTGTACATTTTCACATTCATGCACATTTGCACTAACCCTTAACATTCCATCCAACTTTTGCACATTACAGATTATGGACATTTATGGACCATGGACATCTACACACACATGCACATTTGCACACTTCCTGGACAGTTCCATTTATTTCCATTCAAACTCATCTTTATATTTTTTCTATATTGTATAGATAAATGTTTTTATATTTCTTATATATATATATATATTTTTTTTTTCTTTTTCTTTTTCTTGCTATATTTTCTACAGCTAGATTTCTATAGCTAAACATATTCTTATTTTATTCCACTATGTATTTCTTGTCAATTGTTTTTACATTTTTAAGGTCACAGGCGGTCATTTAAGCATTTCACTGCATATCGTACTGTGTATGACTGTGTATGTGACAAATAAAAAAATTTATTTGAATCTCTATTACCTCCCCTCCAGAATGTCTTTCTTAATTTGCAGAAAATAAAAATGCCTGTAAAAAAGATAACATATATAAATATACATTCACACATATACATGCACACACTCACACATATGTCCTGAACAGCCATAACATTACAATGTAAAACATTATTCCCAGTACTGTGTAGGTTCCCCTTGTGCCCCTTGGAGTGTGGCTCTGTAGGACCTAGGGGGTGTGCTGTGATGCCTGGCACCAGGACATTGACATTGGATTCTTTGGGTGCTGTGGGATTGTGGGATGGTGCCTCCATCAAACTTGTTTGTCTGGCGGGCCCTATGCACGGCAGGCTGTGTTTCACTGTGTGTTCTGGTGCCTTTCTATTAGACAGCATTGACTCTTTGGTGATTTCTGCTGCATTGGGTTTTCTGTGAATAGGACTGGACAGGCTCGGTTTTGGTCCCCATGGGCATTGAGTGAGCCTTGGGTGCCCATGAGCTTGTCACCAGTTTACTGATGTATAGTTGCTAATGTTAATTTAATGTGTATTAAATGTAATATTTTATGGTGTTAATGGTATGGCTGATGCCATATATATAGACACATAAAAAGACACACACACACAAACACACACAAACACACACCTGGTCTGTTCATGCTGAAGAGAGTTAGGGTCAGAGATGAAGAAACGCACTCGGAATATTAAATGGAATGGGGCAGAACCTGAGAAAACAAGAATGACTCAGCTGTGACAATATTTATAACTGGCTATTTATTTTAGTAATGATTAACTAAAAGAGTATCTGAGGGAATTGATCAATAGTATACAGCTGTTGGTTAATAATTAATCCTTAATTTAAAAACATACTAGGTACAGTAACATAGGTTCCTGACAAGCTAATGATTTTTAAACACTGTACATGAAACACCATGCTTATACTCTTTATACTAATGAGTCACTTACTATCCAGATGATGTGGATTTCCATGTAATTGCTTTTTGGTGAGGAATTAATTTGGCAGGAGACACAACTTGATATTTGTGATATAATGTAGTACGAATTACATATTTTAGATTTTTTAATTACTCATATTTACTTGCTTCAATAAACACATCTGTAAATAATCTATTACTATTACAGGCCATATGTTATGTAGTGGTCCTGTGGTGGTCCATTTCTGTTGATATACAACATGAAGAGCTGATAAATAGCACCACTCAGTAATTGCATATATACAAACTGGTAGTTACATGATAAAACATAACAGTTTTATCCATCCAGCTAATCCAACCAACATCCACCTTTCTTTTCTAAATGAACAGGCAAAGTTTTTGCAAGACTTCTGAATTCATTTTGTTGCTAACATCATGAGTTACATCAGCAATAAAAAATGAATGCAACACCAATACATGACAACACCTCTTCCATGCTTGACTGATGAGATTTTATGTTTTGGATCAGAACAGATTGTTTTCTTTCTTCACATTTTGGCCTTTCCATCACCTTTCCAATGGTAGATGGTAATCTTATTGTAGAACTTTTATTAATTATGTCTGTATTTTTTTTTTATTAATTCTGATCTGAATTTCTGATTCTTCCTGATGATAAGTGCTGGATTCATCCCGTCCTGTGGATGTGTGAATGCTCTCATAGCTTTTCTGTCATCAGCTTCTTGTTGTTTTCGTTGGTCGACATGTTCCATTTCTGGTTGTTGTTGTTTTTTTTTTAAGACATTGCAAATTATATTGACTATTCCAAGTGTTTGTGACAACACTGTTTTGTGAGCATTCAGAATGATTCAAAATGCTTTTCCCCCATAGACGGCTCTCTGGTTTTTATGTAGGTTAATTATTTTTAACATCAAATGCAGTATTCACAGACAAAACCCATTTCTCAAACCAGGAGTAGTCATTCAGAGCTCTTTAAACAATCAATCTACTGTAACAGGGCACACCGGCAACAAGAAACCCCTGTAAGTCAGCTGTTCCAATATTTTTGACCACTTTTATTATATTTTTTTTTTTAAGCATGGTGGAGAAGGTTCGAACTAATTTTCCATTCTCTAAACTGTTAAACATCAGGAAATAACAACAGAAGTTTTGATCCATTATCTATAAGTCTTCAGTGTCCAGTACATGCTTGCCCTATTTCTTTAGGTAACAAACCATAACAGTGAATGCAGTGCCTGTGTGTGTGTGTGTGTGTGTGTGTGTGTGTGTGTGTGTTTTGTTAACTTTGTTTAATTATTACCTTTAAACTGCTTTTTGAAAGGTTTGCTGGGGTCCAGCCACCTCTGAAATGCAAAATGTGAAATTTACTACCGTACAATTCACCACAATACTGATGCTCATTTGCTCATTAAAGGGCAGGTATTGATAAGAAATTTTCATATCACCTTATCCACCTTTTTATTACACCACATCATATTTTGTTTAAAAAAATGTGATGCTACTGTGACTATTTTGTCCTTCACAAATTTTCCAAATACAACTGAAAATCCAAATTTTCCAGAAATTTCTTTCAACATTTATCCAAATAATTGGGACATATACACTGCCTGGACAAAAAGGTTGCAATTTGAAGAGTCAAATTATTGGGCTGTATCAAGCAAAGACTAAGGAGATTTGTAATTACTGAAACTGGGTTAAGAACCCTTTTAACACATTGTCAAAACATGGAAGGACAGTGCTGAACTGTCAATTTAGTGGAAGAAATGTGATGGTGGAGAAAACAAAAAAAAACTAAAAAAACAACAGAGATCACTTAAACACTTGGTGAAGTGGCATGTTATAAATTCAAGAGTAAAAACCAAAGCTATGTTTAACAGTGAAAGTAAAAGCATTTCCATACGCATACAATGTGGCGAGAACTCACATGATTGTGACTAAACAGCCCTGTGACCTTGAGAAAACCATTTGTTAATGAGACTAATCAGAAAAAAGTTTTGTATTTGATAGGGAGCAAATAGATTGTACTATGGAAAGGTCATGTGGTCTGATGGGTGCAACAGGGTAGGAAGAGAAGAGCATAAAGCGATGCACCCATCATGCATAGTGTTCTCTGTACCAGCCACTTGTTATGATCTGGGGTGCTTCAGTTGTTAATGTCTTGACTCAGCACTGTTATGTGGCAATAAAATAAAGTCAGCTGATGACCTGTATGCACTGAAAGACCTGGTTATCAGATCATTGGAGTTTTTCTCCCCTGATGGCATATTCCATAGTGCAAGTTGTTAAAGAGTGGTTCTCATGAGGACGAGGTATCCTTTTCATACATGAACCAGCCATTGCATGCTGCAATCAAAGCTAAAGCTGAATAAATGAAATCTAACAGTGTGCGACATTTATTTATTTTGGCCAGGCAGTGTATAACACGTTAGAAAGTAATTTCTTGGAATTATCAATGAAATGTAAAATTCTGTAAAAGATGCCTCCTTTGGAATGGAATGGTGTATCAGTAGCAATAGTGCTGAGTATCAAAGTACATCACATAAGTGACTATCAGTGCATGTTTAACCTGTACCATAAAACTGAATGATTAAAAGGTCTTTAAACTTCCACTTTCGACAGTAGAGTTACATACACATATACTCACAGGTGAACTAGAGACGTCTTCAGTGATCTGGAGACCAAAGTACTGCTTCTCCATTATGCCCAAGTGTTCAAAAGCAAGGTCAAATAACAAATGTCCAGCATCGTGTTTCTACATATGAAAAAAACAGACACATATGTTAAGTGTGTTCAGAGCATACAATATACAATATATGAAATGAGACTTTTGGAGTGCAGATGACATCTATTTTTAAATAACATTTGTGGAAAGGTACCCACAGTTTATAAATGCAGTTTGGCAAGGGTGCCACTTTATCATTATGTGCTGTTATTTTGTGTGTAAGTGCCCTAAGATCAATGAAGTCAAGATTGCATCACTGTGGTTAAATATAATGTTCACTTCACTCCACATGCCAATTTAGGTCTCCTCTTATTCTTTAATTACACCACACTCCTTTCTTAGACACGTCCGTCTCGCACACTCGTTTGTACTTACACTGACGGTAAAAGCATGTGTTGTGCTGTCAGGAAGTAGCACAATGCAAGAAATGCCAGAGTTTGACATATGTGTGCGCTTAGAGAGGTCAACCAGACCAAGAGAGGTGATTTTGTTTCCAAGTGTAAACCATGGGGAAGTCATCTTCAACACACAAAATACACCTGCCAGAACACAAAAAAATAAATAACATGGTTTAAGACTTACTCCTTAAAATATGCACACAGACAAAACAAAACAGGAGGCAGTTAATTCTATATACTGAACCTGTCCTTATAAATATAAATCTTCTCCCCAACAGAACCATATTTTATTAGAAAGAGGATTTGCATTAGCAGGCTCCCAATGTCTTCAGATTGTCACATTACTGATTTTTTTTTCTTTTTCACCCCCCCCCCCCCTCCCAACAAGTAATCTAATCCCTCAACTAAACCTAAATAATCTTCCATACGAATGCTCTGCAAAACATTCCAAGCTGCCAGAGCAATTTTCAGTCTATCACTTTTAGATTGACTTGAGTATTAAAAAAAAATAATAATAAAAAACTCTCAAGTGCTCAAGGGTATGAAGCGAGAGTCTGACTTACTGGCACATCTAAATAAAACACATTTCAACTAGCTGTCAGACCATCAGACCATCTCCCATGATGTAATACTTGTTTGTCATTTGCTGTTTCATTTTTTTTTTTTTGTCAATTGGCTAATTACTTTTTTCCTAAGGATGAATTATTTTGTATGTAATCTATTTTTTTTACTTCCACACTAACTGAAGTTTCTAAAATCCAATAACAAAGTAATGACTGCATCATTTCTATCTGCTGTTACCCTGCTAAGCTTAATGCTCCTTACTGATGACACCAAATGTGCACCATAAGTATTGACCTCCATTGAATGCTTATGCATTTTATAGAATCTCCACGTGGAAGGGAACTGGATTTAACTGGGATTACTTGTCTTATTTTTACAGGAGATAATATAGTTTCCAAATTGCTTATAAATAAAAAGTAAGTAGTTATTTTATAGGTATTTACACCCAAACAGAACCTCTATGTTATTTCTGGTGCAACCAGTTGCTATCAGAAATCACAGAATTAGCTGAATGCAGTTTACCTGTGTGAAATTGAAAAACGTCACATTAACTCTATATAAATTAACCTGCTCCTGGATGACACAAAAATTGTCATTCTTAATATAACGAATGATGAAGACCAAACAAGTCTGGGACAACACCAGTTAAAAAAATCCCTAACTGAGAACATGGCACAACCATAGCTCTGTAAGTACAGTACACAAGGATTTATGAATTAGTGTTGAGCCTTATGAAATCCTGTTTGTAGGTGTGTTAGACATGCTGGAGTCTCAGCAAACATGGTTTTAAAAATAAATTTGTCTGATGAGACCAAAATTTAGCTTTTTGATTACAGTTTAATATTAATTAACATTATAGAATACCAGCAAATGACAAATATCCTACTTTATTATCTGTTTTTTTAACAATCTGTTCAAATGGTTGTGTATCAAGTTTAATGTAAGGATACAATAAGGTGTATCTCAATAAATTAGAATATCATTGAAAAGTTGATTTATTTGAGTAATTCAATTAAAAAAGTAAAACTCACATTACAGATTTATTACAGATTGATATATTGATTAGAATATTGTGAAAAAGTTCAATATTGGAGACTCATTGTGTCACACTCTAATCAGCTAATTAACTCAAAAAGACCTGCAAAGGTTTCCAGTGTCTTTAAAGGGTCTCTCAGTCTGGGTAAATAGGCTACACAATCATAGGGAAGGCATTAATGGAAAGTTGAATGAAAGAAAAAAATGTGGTAGAAAAAGATGCACAAGCAACAGGGATAACTGCAGCCTTGAGAGGATTGTGAAACGAATCTCTTTCAAACATCGTGGGGGAGATTCACAAGGAGTGGACTGCAGCTGGAGTTAGTGCTTCAAGAGCCACCACGCACAGACAAATCCAGGACAAGGAATGCAACAGTTGTAGCCCATGTGTCAAGCCACTCTTGAACCAGAGACAATGTCACAGGGTGTGATGACCTTACCTTAGCCAGCAAACTCGCCCGACCTATACTTCATAGAAGATCTATGGTGTATTATAAAGAGGAAGATGCGACACACCAAGCCCAACATGCAGAAGAACTGAAGGCCTGGGTTTCCACAACACCTCAGCAGTCCCACAGACTGATCGCCTCCATGCCACGCAGCATTGCTGCAGTAATTCATGCAAAGGGAGCCACGGCCAAGTATTGAGCGCTGTGTATGATCATACCTTCTTAGTAGTCCAACATACCTGCATTAAAAATCTTTTTTTATTGGTCTTAAGTAACATTCTATTTTTGAGACACTGAATTTCTACTGAAAAAATTATGTTTCATGTTTACGGAATAGAAGATCATCAATACACTAACTTCCTGGATCTCATCACTGTTCCTTGCCTGTGTGCTGAACACCTTCATTTAAATTTGGTTTAGATAGTTAAAGGTGTGTTCATGTTACACAGCAACTTGAATAGAACTTAAGTAACAGAAACTCTGACTCAACATGCAATCCCATCTGGGCAACATACTTTTCCCTTGAATATTTCTCCTCCCTACACAGGAGAAAATCTCTGTAGCACTGTGGTAATAAGCTTTTTATCCACGGCTTCTAAAATACTGTTTTCCCAAATGAATAATGCACACCAACACTTTAACATGCGTTACAAAAAGAGTAACACTCCTAGGCAATAAGTTTCAAAGTACAACACAGTATAAGAGAGTATTTGTCCAGATTGCACAACCTTAACATAAACACACACTCGCGCCTACCTTTTGAGCCTAAACATGTCTCTACATTTTTTTTAATTCTCTTCTCCACTCCTCAACCAGTACAGCTTAGGAATGCGAAACATTTTACTACTGAGTCAGGGACGCAGCTAGCAGACATCCTTTAGTGTACAACACAGAGGACGGGAGGGCTGGACAAATCTGTCTCCTCAAGCAAAAAATATCATGAAACAAATACATTTTCACAATACACAAATAGTTTTGCATAGTTTAGTTTGCAAAGGACACAACGGCAAAAACAAATGATTGTTAACTGGCATCAAAAGTATTAACTTGAAATATAATATTAAATATATTAATGATTATGTAGTCAAGGAAAATTATTTGTGCATGGTAAGGAAAAGAACTAATTCATCCATCAAAGTGCAACTACAAAGGCTACAAAATTTTCCAGAAATTCTTTCCACAGCACACACATCATAAATAGCGTCGCTTACTTCAAAGTGGCCACGATTGGCCGCAAAGTGGCTTTACCACTGAAACCGAAAAATGTTTTTCAGTAAACTCAGACCTGACGGCCCTGCATTGTATATGAAATAAAATTATTTGCTGAATAATGAATAACTTCACAAAGCATGCATGGTACACATTTTGCAATTGGCTCTCAGAAGCCCTTTTTAAAATATTTTTTTTAATTCTTAAACCTGGATGTTCAAAGGGTGATGATTAATTTCCTGTGAATACAGCTAAGGCACATTACAGGTATGTAAGTAATTAACACACTTGTTCGAACGCTGTCATTTTTGTAGTAACAACCACTTCACTGGAATTTGTATTGCTTCTGCTCAAGGCTCTAAAACTATTATCTTTTGACATCCACATGTTTGCCGGTGTTAAAATTTTTGTATTTTGTGCCACTGTTGTCTGGATATTATCTTGCTTTACTTGTTTTTTAAGCTGACTGATTTTGAGTTTTTGTACTAATAACAAAATTACCCACAGAAAAAAAATATACACGACATTTGGAAAAAGACATGAACCAAGAAAATATCCAACATCCAATAGTTCAATCAGTATATGTAATAAAAATAAGTCTGTGCAAAAAGAAATCTTATTTATTTTAGATAGCTCCTAGATTAGCCCAGTGTTTCCCCTCTTTCTTCTGCAAAACCTTGTTCCGTCTACCTCATTTAGTCCTCCTAGTTTGTCCTCAAGTCATGTTACATACTGTGCACAAAACATCATGTAATTCACCATTGGCACAGGACTGTCACAGCAACACTACTGCAGGCTTTTCCTTTACCTGTGCAAGTATGACCAACATTCCTCCTCTAGATAGTGTGTTTCCCTCCCTGATAAGAGAGACCTATGTCTCCTTTTTACAACATACACACCTAATAAATGAAATAAAGTGTGAATCCATTCAAATAATCAAAAACTGTCATAAAATAGGTAATGTAGAAAAGAAATACATGTAATAATAATAATAATTATTATTATTATTATTACATCTCTACACTCCATTTATTTTCACCCCTTCACCAAACATACTGTTTCTGTGTCTATGTTAACAATCTACTTCTGAGGCCCCGCCCTCACTAGATCAGCAAAGCTGAGCATCAAACCGGAGCAGGTTTGTGCTTCCTATATGAGGTCACAATATATATATATTATTATTATTTTATTTTATTTTTTTTCTGGGGGGGGGTTCTGTCCCTTTTCTCCTAGGGACCACATTAGATAAGTTGATCCTCAAGATCTGGCACAAGTTTTGTATCGGATGCCCTTCCTGTCTCAACCTAACCTAACCTTTCTAAACAGAGTTGGGACTGGCACACATGCAGTGGTTGCATTGTCTGGGAGTGTAGGTTTAAGGGTCTTTCCCTCACACCCAATAGTGGGAACCTGGCGGTTGTGGGGTTCAAAATCCCCTTGACCCTCCAATCAGCGACCTGAACCACCAAAAAAAAGGGAGGGGTGGTATTTATTCTCATGTTTTTTTTATTTGCACACACACACACACACTCACACACTCACTCACTCACTCAAGACCTATCTGAAGGTCTAAAATTAACTAAAAAAATTAAACTTACAAAATAGGTCTGCTTCAATGGAAAGCACAGTCTCTAAGGATGGTGCGTATTCATCATCATCTGTTATTCCATCTGTTTTTTTTTCTTTCAACATGTGAGCTTAAATTGTAACTCAGCACAATCATTTTCATCAGATGAAGAGCCACTTTAAAAGCATAAAATAACCAAACTACAAAACATGTAGAAACCAAATTTATTCATCATCAACAAAAACAGCAATAAAAGTAAAGAAAACTGAAGTTTGGGCAAATGGATCATTAAAGGGCTTGAACTGACCCTTCCTATTTCCACAGTCATTAAGAGAGTCCTAAGCAGGCAGGTGTTATTAATAAAATCCACAAGATAAGTTAATCATTATTACGTGTGACTGCATCTATAAAATATTTGGAAGCTTTGTGTTCTGGAGCTCGATGTGTCCTTATCAGAAGCTCTTTTATATTAGCAATATTATACGAATGAGAGTGTTGTTGTGATGAATATGGGCACGAGGCATCACAGCCTTGCTGATATTCAGCACAACAGCATAACCTCAAGGTGCGATACTGCTTCTATACAACAGTTCCACAAACAGCTTTTTAATTTAGTTTTTTTTTTATGATTCGTCAGTTCTTTTTCTTTACCAACACATATCCTTCCACAACTGGCAGAACTAACTACCTGAGTCTGGTAGAGCTGGCGACCGACAGTTAGTGACTAACAGTTAGGGTAAATAACAGGGGGTAAAAAATAGCTTAAAATTCCTCCCAGTAGCCAAAAAGGTGAGGAGAATAAAACTGGAGATGGTGGACAGTCCTGTAAATCACAAAAATTTCTCTTTATATAACTTCCCGGCTCCGAGGTTGAATCCCAAATAGTATAACATTTTATTACGTCCCTTGATCAGGGGTTGGAGAGTGATTCGGCATTCAATCTTTTGTACAGGCAGGTTGGAATGGGTGAAGAAAAGTGTCAGGTGTGTTGTGCGATAAAAGAGTATCAGCAAGAATGAAAGGAAAGGTTTACAGGACAGTGGTGAGACCAGCGATGCTATAAGGCTTAGAGACAATGGCACTAAAGAAAAGACAGGAGGCAGAGCTAGAGGTAGCAAAGCTGAAGATGTTGAGGTTCTCACTGGAAGTGACAAGGATAGATAGGATCAAGAATGAGTTAATCAGAGGGACAACCCATGTTAGATGCTTTGGAGAGAGACCAGATTGAGGTGGTTTGGACATGTTCAGATGAGAGATTATGAATATATTGGTAGAAGGATGCTGAGGTTGGAACTTCCAGGCAGGAGGTCGAAAGGAAGACCAAAAACGAGATTAATGGATGCAGTGAGAGAGGACATGAAGTTAGTTGGTGTGAGAGAAGAGGATGCAGAGGATAGGGTTAGATGGTGGCAGATGATTCGCTGTGGCGACCCCTGATAGGGAACAGCCGAAAGACAAAGAAGAAGAAGAAGAAGAAGTTAGTTAGCTTTGTAGCCATAAACAAAAGGACACGGATGGTTCTGAGGTGATTCGGAATGACTTGGAAGCCATTATTAAGGAGACAATGTGTTCTTTAAGATGTCGTCAGGCATGTTTTCTTGCTGAAAGTGCTTCTGTGTCTCGTTTTGATTATGGGTTTTGGTTGCCGGTTGCCCTCTCCTCAATAATGATACTTACTTATACCCTACTTATACCCATGCTGGCGACGAGTGATACATATAGTTACACGTTCCAGTGCTGTTTCTGTCCATTATCACCACCACTCTGGTCCAAACAGTTTGCTTGGTACTAACTCTTGTATAATGCTCCTCATTTATCAGAGAAGTGTTATAAGGCCAATTTGAAATTCACTTTTTCACTGAGCAATACTGCTTACAAATGTAGAGCCTTCAAAGACAGTTGCTAATCATTCCAGGAGTAAGCATCCCAGTAAATTCAATACAAGGTCAGACAATTTAATAAAGTAATAAAGAGAAACTACATGTCTTTGGACTGTTGGAGGAAACCCACCAAAGCATGGGAAGGACAGGCAAACTCCACAGGTATAGATGCAAAGGGATTCGAACGCCCAACCCTAGGTGTGTGAGACCACAGCACTAACCACTACACCACTACAACCTATTAATTGATTAAAGAACATGCACACACCTTAACTAAATTCAACCAAAGTAGCATTATGTGTGAGGTATGCAAAAACAACAACTAGATCAGCTAGAGTCTTTTTAGAATAAATGAAGATAAAATAAAAATCAACCAGCAGCCTTTGGCACAAGAATCCGGTGGTAGATGGGGAAATGGATTTCGCTAAATATCAGACTGTCCTGGAAGCAAATATATAAAAAAAAAAAAGCCAGTCAAAACTCAAGCTGAAAAGAAGCTGAAATCCTCAACAGAGCAATGATCTACCATGATCAACTGCAAGAAATGTAAGCTGAAGCTTTCGGATAGACCATGGGCCTCACAGTCCACTGATAAAAAATATGCTATACACGTGAAATGGTACAAAAACCATCTCTAGACCTAGATATATTTTCAGCTGGAAAATATTTAAATAAGAATGCAAAACATATCTGTTAAAAGTGGGTCTTACTAAGCAATGACTTTGCAGGGTGGCATCGCTTGACATGACAGCACATGCCACCTTTACTGTTTTGTTTTTTCTTTCTTTTTATGAGTTCATCTTCTAGAACATAAAAAAAATTAATACCACTAACACTCTCTAAACTTTACCACTGCACATGTGCGTACGTGTGTGTGTAAAAATCACTTGCCCTCTTGGATTTTTACATTCAGTCTTACACTTGCACATGCACTGAGCCAACAGTGGACGTTAATGTTTATTAAACAATGTCTCTTATTCCAGGTAATCAAATGTTTCTTCTGTGGATTTCTTCTTAAATGTTATTCTGTTCTGTTATTCTGAACGTCCACAGATAGGGGACATCCATGACGAGGAATCATCAAGATGAGAGGAATGATCCTCGGCATTCCACTCCAATTTAAACCACACCATATTTGAGGAACATTAGTACTATATAAACTTGTTGTCTTCAGTGATTTTCAGAGAACCAATAACATGAAATTAGTGTTTCAAGATTAATTTACGCTTTTTCTCAAAAGAAATACTGACTAAAACGTCCTATTTACATAAGTATTTGGACTCTTTGTTATGACTATTGCTAATGAGGACTCCACCTACGCCTATCTGAATTCACTGAACATTACTAGGAAAGGCACACCTGTATCATTGTAAATGGTGCATGTCAGAGTGAACATGAGTACAGAGCGATGCGGTCAAGATACTTATCTGTAGACAAGAAAAGATTGCACCAGGACACAGATCTGGGGTCAGACAGGTAACCAAGGACTCGATTATCACTATAATTTAGATCCTGAGGTCCCATGTGGAGATGGGAGAAGCCATACTTCACAAAAAGTGAATAAGTTAGTTAGTATAAAGGAGTGGTTCTCAAACATTTTCTGTCATTCCCCACTTAAGGAGGTGGGCGAATTTTCAAGCCCCACTTGTCAACAAAATGATAACGAAATCGGCCAAGTTGACTATTTATTGAAATATCAATTTCTAAACCAATAAGATCAAATAACACCAAGTTCAAAACAGATAACAGGCTTACTTCGTCACTTATCTAGAGCTTTCTTTGCCAGGCAACAGTTGTAAATAAGAAACCTGTTCTTAATCTGTCTTGCCTGGTTAAATAAAGGTAAATAAAAAAAAAAATTCTTTCAAAGAAGTCGAGTGGCTTATTAACGTGATTGGGGTGTGTTGTCTCTAAGTGTCTTCCTAATTTGTTGGGTCTCATGCTGTCTGCTGCCAGCGGTTTAAGACACAAA
>JAQQZS010000019.1:8689681-8700095 GCA_030068045.1 Platyallabes tihoni | reverse complement strand
CTGCCTGATAAAATATAAATTTTTAACAAAAATACAGAAACATCAGCATACACATTGGAATAAATGAAATTACATATTTAATACCGAATGTTTCCTTATATATTGTTCCTCTGCAATTAACATGCCGACATTAAACCGTTATTGTTGCACTATGGTTCCACTTTTTCTCTGATGTTATTTTAATTTACTTAATGATCCATTTCTTTGCGTGTGATTGTTTAGTTTCGAGTGTCCGATCTTTGTCAATAAAGAAAAGAATGAATTAGAATAGGTACTTTCCTATTATTTTCCACTAATTTCCTCCCGTTCATTGTGCCACACCTGTCTTGTCTGTATTCCCCACTAGTGGGGCGCGCCCCACACTTTGAGAACCACGGGTATAAAGGATGGGATTCACCACGAACCAACTGAAAATTATCATGATTCCTTGGTGCTAATTCAATTTGTCTTGCCGTTCTGTAACTATCATGACTCAATATTACATTTTATTTTACATTCTAAACAAACTTAGCAAATGATTTGCTCCTACCACATGGGATACTTTGCTGCCTAGCGATGTGTGAGCTGCTTAGAACACACCACCTGTGGGATTATAAAGGAACGGCAATGTTTTACCACAGTTTTGGAGTGTGGCTATACATGAACTGTCACACATCTCTAGATAGTATAGAGGACGAAAAATAGATGCTGAAAAATAAAGACCTTTCCTGAGTGAAAACTTTCTCCAGAGTGCTCGGGATCTCAGTCTGGGGTGATGGTTTACATTTCGAAAAGACAAGGACCCAAAACATATCGGCAAGAAACCACAGGAGTGGCTTCAGTACACATCTGTAAGTGTCCTGCAGTGGCCGAGCCAGAGTTTGGTCCTGAACAGAATAAAGCATCTCTGGAGAGACCTGAAAATGGCTGTGTCGATGTTGTCCAACCAACATGATTGAGCTTGAAAGTTTCTGGCAAGAATAATGGAAGAAACTTCCAAAAGAAAGGTGTGCCAAGCTGGTAGCATCATCCACAGACTTGAGGATGTCTTTGCTGCCAAAGGTGCTTTACACCAGTACTAAATGATGGCTCTGAATACTTTTGTACAAGGGATACTTATTTATATTATTTATTTACTTAGCAAAACACACCAAGCACTTGTTTTTACTTTGTCACTGTGGAGAATTGTGTGTAAAACGATTTGAATCCATTTTAAGAGGAGTCTTAAACAAAAAATGTGGAAAACTTGAAAGGGTCGGAAAACTTTCTGTCAGCAGTGTAGATGACAAAAGCACCCACAATTTTAGATTACAGCTAAATTTACAACAATTACCATTAAACATTTACAACAATGACACAAGTTGCAACACTGGAACTGCGTGGCTAACGTCTGGTTATTATCACCACGGATGTGCTCATTGTAGAAATCAAGCCAAAAGATTAGCATTAATAGAGGGCTACAATACTACTTATTCTCTACACAGCACCTGTGGATTTATTTATTTGTGGCACACCACTTCACATTTCAATCGTGAAATACAGTATTGTCTATTCCTACCTAAACAGTGTTTTTATAAACCATACCTGCGTCTCTAAGTGGTGTATTCAATCAATATGTGAAAACACCTTTAATGATCTCGATATTTATACAGAGGGTCGAGTTTTATCCAGATTCTGGGTCCAACTACAAACAAGTTTCTTGGCATTATGGTTTTTCAGAAACATGGCATGCACTAAATAAATGTATATGGCTGTGCTGAGCACTTTCATATTTTAGGATTTCACCATGATTTCCTTTCTATTCCTGACAGAGATGGTAGTAGAGTTAAGAAGCATGTCTATAAAAGATATAGAGGTCCATATAAACACATTTCGTTCCAACACCAACACCATGCCATGGCTTGTTTTCCTGT
Source organism: Platyallabes tihoni (assembly GCA_030068045.1). NCBI lineage: Eukaryota > Metazoa > Chordata > Actinopteri > Siluriformes > Clariidae > Platyallabes > Platyallabes tihoni. The sequence continues at coordinate 8,698,203 of JAQQZS010000019.1, read as the reverse complement.
GTTCTACATATTTTCCATATTATCTTGTGCTATAAAAGGATGTACAGTAGTTGACAAATGCCAAAAAGCTGTGGGTGGCTCATGTATACCATTATTGTGCTACTGTTGTTTGTTTAAGCTTTACACTGGTTCAAAATGCAGATTCCTTGCTGGTTAAATTAAATAATAGCAGCTCAAGGGACTTGGTGTCAAAAGCAGCTGCACTTACTGATCTTCGCAATTACAACTCCCAGAGTCAACTTCTCGACATGACAACATTTTGCATATTACAAGTATTACTACCCTCTTTGAACCTTCGGGACGGTGTGGATTTGTGTAAGCATCACACTGTTATTATACATGTAATGACAATTATATCAAACTCACACAATGTCCATTTGTTTGTAGGGCAAAAGTTCAGATGGAAACAGAACATCTACAGGATCCACCACTAATGAATACTCTGGAAATACTTTGCATACCACAGCATGATTCCTGGGAAAGAACAAAGGCTGACGACGGCATCAAAGCCGGGATGCTCGATTAGCACAACTTTTAGCATAAAAGAAAGACTTGGTGGTCCAGAATGTTATAGCCAGGTGCACTTACATTCATCATATTCAGTAATAGAGCACTGGCCATTTTCAGCACTAATATTCATGATATTCATACTTAGGCAAACAATCAGGTGAACTTTAATGATCCTTGACAATGCAGTTTCTATAGTAAACAAAACCCTGCTTGGATAAGAGGCCAGGAGAATTAATTGTTTTTTTTATTAAACTTATTAAACACCAAGTGTGCCCCTGTTAAGGTTGTGGAAAAGGGTTACATGAGATGATTATATCCACCATGCAAAAACTCTCTCCAACAATCCAAAGTCAATGTGTCCCCTGTTTTTGTAAAGAAGAGGAAATAATAGTTTAGCCACATAAGGATCCCTCAGAAATATCTTTTTTTTTTCACATTACAAGGGAAAAACCCACTCATGTAGAAGGAATTAGTGGTTCATCAGCAAATCGGGAGGAACGGTTTAAGTTCACAGACAGTCTGGACAGGCACATGATGATGATGATGATATTATTATTAGCAGTAGTACTGTAGTAGTATTAATACAGTTCCTTTTATCCAATACATTAAATACAATGCTTGATACAATACAATGTTCATTGTAATGAACAAAAAGAAAAGTAAATAAAAACATTTTATTATATAAAACACTACAATTTTCTAAAATCATTATCCCCGATATAATAAAAATCGCACATTGTAAAAAATATTTGAATGTACCTTGAGATAGTTAGTCTTATACATGATGTGTCCAAACATTGGGAGATGTGGGCAAACATCTATCTGTCACAACAATGTGTGGTTGCTGTTGCGATAAAGTTAGATGCGCACAACTGCCTTTACATAATGTTTTTCTTTGCTGTAAATTTATATATTTCACTTTACCTGAAATAAGGAGATCATACCTGTTCTAGCATGAACGCCGTTGTGCAGAAAGGAAGCTCCATTAAGATATGGTTTGCTAAGGTTAGTACTGTATGGAAGCATCTGCATCCTACAGTAGCACTTCTCATCAGACACCAGTGAGCCAAGGCAAACCAACTACAGCCAAGTTCCACAACCTAATGCAAAGCCTGTTCATAAGAGTGGAAGTTATTGTAACAGCAAACAAAGGACTAAATCTGAATTGGGATGTTTAAAAAGCACACATTGTTCCTTAGGAAAAAAAAAAGGAAAAAAAAATACTATAGTAAACGCTATGGTGGTTTTGGACCTTACTGTAGTAAAATTACTATAGCAAAATATATATAATAAATACTACAGATTTCTCCAGTAAACTACAGTATACTATAGTATAGTAATTATTATAGTAAACTGTAGTATTTTTCCTGTGGGGTGCGATGATCAGATTCACATAAGATTGTGGCCAAGAGGAGTGATGGGGGGGAAAATGTTAAAAGAAACAATCTGTTTACATGCCTTTGTTTCCTGTATATGTCAAAATGACACAGGTTAATAACAGACAAACTGGGATTTGTGATGAAATTTCTTGCAAATGATGGCATAAAACTGAAAATTAAAATTGAAATTGAAATTTAAAGGAGTCTTCAAGCATAGTACAGTGATGAAATTTTTAAAACACTGAAATGCTGCAAATTTTGTGAAGAAGGCTGTAACAGCAAGTGGAACACCTGATCCTCAAAAAAAATAAAAATCGTCAGATAATTTGTCATCAACTTGCAGCAGAGACGCATCTGTCTGTGAGAACTGTACACATAATCATTCGGGAACACCAGCTGCACATTACAGGAGCTTCACTGGGGGTTACTGCCACATCCAACGTCCAGTCCTGACCTAACTCCAAGCCATTTTAAACAGGTTTAGCACATTAAATGAGTTCCTGAGGTGGCCAGCATTTAAGTTGTGAAGCAGCATGGCTCTGCACTGAGAAAACATTTTTACTTGGATGTTATCAATCACTGGTGAAATGCTGTGAAAAAGGCATTAGCGTAGCAGGGACACAGAAATAAAGGGACTGTCATGACTGTATTCTGTTATTTATTATACAGCATGATAAATAATAATCTTAAACGACTGATAGTCAAAAACAGCTTTTTGCATATGGGCATGTATACACATGTTTCTAATTTCTCAAAATCTAGACATAAATTCATATGAAATGTGTTCTTAATAATACACCCACTCTGTTCTCCTCTTCCTGTTTCTCTCCTCCTCCTAGAATAGTTTAACAAAGACTGAACAACTATGTGCCGCCAACTACTGCTTACTGAATAGCGAGCCCATGTGACCATGCCTGATTTTAATACCCCTGATATGAAATAATCCCTTGCATCTATACACATGTGAAACAATAGCTTGGTGACTAAATAGTGTGTGTGCAAGATTTTTGGATGCAAAGACAAAGTACATGTTAGAGTTGTTTGTAGTGTGTAAGGGCATGTATGCATGAGTTAATCAAATTTTAAGGGTTGGTTAAAAGAAAAAAAATAGTGGAAGTCATGTTCTCTGGTGTTTTTTAAATTCTCAGTCTCTGAGAGGTATACAAACCCATGCTTCTGTTTACACTTAAAAGCACACAAAATGTGTGTATATTGACACGTTTTAGATGTGGTTAGTGTCACTGGTACTAATTCGATGCTTGTTGCTGCATTTCTGTTGTTCCTGTGAGAAGTGGTTGAGTGCAACCCTGATATCATAAAGGCCTACTTCTGGTTCAGTCATATTACTGTTTAATGGAAGAACAATTTTTGACAATCTCAAAGGGGAAGCAACAATGTTTCACTCGAACATTGGATTCAAAGTTTCAGAATGCAGCTACACTAAAAGAAAGAAATGTATATAGACACCTGACCACACACAGTGTGTTTTTCCCCCCCAAACCATTGCTACTTGAAAGCATAAATACCTAGAATGTATTTTACTAAAACTAAGAGACCCAAACGTAGTCCAGCATGACAATGCCCCTGTGTACAAAGCAAGACCTGTGAAGACAAGGTTTGCCAAGGTTGGAGTGCAAAAACTCAATTAAAAGGTTGGACAAGACTGTATGAATTATGAGGTAAGACTGCTGGACGAATTTAAAGAGTTTACGCACTGCTGCATCATACTATGGACCAACTTTTGATTAAAAAATAATAATAATAACTTGAACATGGGACACCATTAAAGATCACATTATTAACTCAGGTCAGCCGTAGTTCAGTAGTTAAGGTCTTGGACTTACGAATGAAAAGGTCATGGGTGCAAACCCCAGCACCAACGCGGCCACTTTTGGGCCCTTAAACTAGACCATTAGCCCACAACTGTTCAGATGTATAATGAGATAAAAATGTAAATCACTCTGGATAAGGGCATCTGTTGTAAATTTTTTAGGCCCACAAATGATTCTAGCTTAGTGTCACATTATAAACATATGAGTTGGGATGTTTTTTTTTTTCATTATGAAACTCAACATGTGGACTAACATTGAGCAGCAGTGCCTCAAACGGTGAAGGCTCTGGGTTACTGATCGGAAGGTTGAGGGTTGTATTTTGCGCTCTCCCACCCAGCTTCCAAACTGGCATGTGCGGTAAAAAAATCATCTTGCTCTACTGTAAGGTACATGTGGCTTAGTGGTGAGCACTGTCGCCTTGTATCTCCAGAGTCCAGGTTCGATTCCCACCTCAGGGTCTGTGTGCATGGATTTTATATGTCCTCCCTGTGCCTCGTGCCTGGTCCAAAGACTAATGTAGATTAGACTAACTGGCATTCTCAAATTGCCTGTGGTGTGTGAATGTTGCCTGAAGGTCCTACCAAGGTCCAAAAATTGGATTAAATACAATTATCACCATTGGTCTCTACCGTAGTTGGACTACATAAATGATCAATACTGCATGTAGATATTTAACTAATCAGTTTTTATTGTTTTGGGGAGTTTTTCTTGTTTTGGGGAGAGCATCGGCTGTTTTAAAACTCTGAAAGAACACTAGTTATTACATTTGAGAAGAAGCCTTATGTCAAACTTCATTCATGGCCAAATGTCATTCAGTGCCAACTTTAAGAATATACGTGAAATGTTTTATTTAAACTCTGTTTAACAAAAACGCAAAGATATTCAGTTTCATAAAGCTGAGTCATGACTTGACAAAGAAAACTGTTTTAACAGTTTTTCTTCGGTTTGTTTTGCGTTTTAAAACGCAAGTCGAAACTGAATCCCAGGGCCGAATTCCAATTGCCACCTTGTCGTCTATATGCGTGCACTACAAGTTAGGGTTTTTACCCCCTATGTAGCGCACTATGTTCGGGAACGTGATGGGTTTGGACTTCGGCCCCTTCTTCACGGTTTTTAATTAGAATGGAGCAACCACGCCTTCATGTTCTGCTCCATGGCGAAGAGTTTGACATGCCTGAGCAGAGAAATACGTGTGTTTGTGTGTATTTTAATCGCCTGACTCCGTGTTCAAGGTTGAGTTCATTACCCAAGCCAGACGCCATTTGGGAAACCTCAAACTTAATGTACTGAAAAAAGTTATGTTGTTAGCAGTGAAGCTACTGTATATCGAGTACACAGAGAAATTGTTAGAGATTACTGTCGTCTGTTTGAAACGACTTACTTGCGTCCGAAGTCCTGCTTTCCTCACTCTGCTTTGCGTTGTCTCGACATCTCCTGCGAAAACCCTGCTGCTGCTGCTTCCATGTTTCGACAAGCGTCGTCGCAGGTGTTGGTAAACTTCCGGAAAACGCCGCGTCTCTCTCTCTCTCTTTTTTTTTTACAGCTTCCTTCGGGAGTGTGGTAAATTCAGCGCGCGCGCTCGGCTCATTGATGTCTGACCTGCAGCGCGCGGAGTTACAGTTACACACAGCTTAACTGCACGTGCGATTATATATCCCTTCTCTTTGTCTTCTCATGACAGCTAGCATACCTCAATGCTTCCTGGAAGACCAAAAAAATCCGCACAACTGAGATTTTTTGTACCTTATTAAATGATTTTTAAAAAATGAAGTTCTGGTTATAAAGAAGAAGAAAAAGGAGGAATCTGAGGTGCGCGTGCCCGGCGCAGGGCGCTGTCTCCCTCGCGTCAACAATCCACGCCCATGTCTACCTGAAGATAAACACTGGCAAAAACACCACCACTGCGTCCTTTATGTTCAGCATACTGTACTTGATCTTCCCATCGTGTGTTTTAAATACACTGTATTGAGTTGGATTCGGTTTGCACATTTCTCCTTCTTTAAGTTAGACACACAAGGGTGTAACTGACATGCCAAGTTTGTTACTTTGGCTAGGCTGCAAGGCTGACCCTGATGCTGGTTGATGATTTTTATGAATATGTTTTTTATACGTTTTTCGCTGTGCCAGGTCTTCTAAACCGTGAAGTCACCAGCATTGTGGCTGATCATACACACCCCTCACACACACACGCTTCACCCTCCTGCCATCTGGAAATAGGTGCCGAAGCATTCGGGCCCTCACACCCAGACTGTGTAACAGTTTTTTCCGCCTCCTCAATACAACTGGACTGGACTGACAAACACACACACTCAGATGAACACAATCACCTCAATAGATTGAAACCGGACTGACAAACACACACTCAGGTGATCACCATCTAGCAATTTCACACACCAACCTGCAATTGTTTTCGGTTTTTTTGCACAATAGTTACTAGATGCCATTTGCGCAATAACTTTTTTTTTGCTGATACTTCAACAAGAAATGCTGCATTTACCATCTCATGGACAATTTATTTGCAGTACCTTGACTCAGCTCTGTGTACTATGTAGGTAGTCACTGCAAATTGGCTGAGTATTGCATTGTGTTGTGTGGTTGCTCTTGTTTGCACATTTAAACTTGCACTGTATGTTGTCTTTTTGTACAGTTCTTAGCTAGTTTTGTTAATTTATGTTGTTAATTTATATTGTAGCATCTTGGTCTTGGAGGAAAGTTGTTTTTTTTACTGTATACTGAAATGTATATGGTTGAAATGACAATAAAAGTCTACTTGACTTGACTCTAACTCCTGAGCTACTCATACACCCCACTATAGTACCAACTAGCAGGGATTATACAATTACAGTAAAAAAAAAAAAAGTATAAAAAAAAAATTATACTCCAATGAGGCAAGGACAGCACACAGGTTTTTATGATTTCCTGTCTGTTATGTAAGGGCCCACAAGCACAGGCTTTCAGCCTCACTGTTTCTGAGGGTCACACTGCTACTTATCAGTTAGGAGACATAGTACTATTGTTCTGTGCATCCTATAAATAAGTGTTAGCACATGCATTAGTTTGTCGGGTCTAGTCTGGTTCACATGTTGGATTTCATCTAACATTCCAAACAAACATAGTACAAATCAAGTTATATGCCAATAGCACCAATTGTTTGTTTGCACTCACAACTTGGCACATGGCATAGGTTTGTTACCGTGCTTAAGACCGGCACTGCATTCAGTTTGGGCAATGGATGGGAATTGAACCCAGAACTTCCACATGCCTGGGGAAAAACCTACCACCAATCCCCTGACTTTTATTTACATAGTGGTTTAAAAAACATGCAGGACAAAGTAAGAAATCAAAATGTAAATAATCTTAAATCCTAAATTATACTCTGTAAATGCAATTTATATGCATAAAGGTAAAAATCTCCTGCAACCCCATCAGCATCTCAGGCTATACTGAGAACCTGAGAGCAACACTAATGTTTACATGTAAATATTATAAAAGTGCATGACACAACTCAAAAGCACCACTAAACTGTAGTAATAATAGGCTAACATTCAAAGTTTTTTATTGAGCAAATTCACATAAAAAAACAGTAATTGAAATTATCACTCAAAATCTTTCTTTCTTGTTTCAACCATCTCTTAACATAACATACTTTAGACTCTTAAAAAAAAGACCCACACCCACACAAGTCTCTCACCCAGCAGGCTTTTTAGTTTTCCCTATTGGGGAAGTGATAAAGTTCTAAGAAAAAAACACGTTCCCTTTTCAGAAAAAAAAGGTAACAAGTAAAATCCCTGCAGAAAGCTTTAAGGAAAACAAAAATATAAATGTATAAACATTAATCATTCTGTTTTTAATAAGGCTATAACAGTGCCTCTAGCGTTCATAACGGATACTGCATGTGGGTAGTTTTTTTATTTTATTTGGGCTGAAGGTCACCTATGACAAAGCAATACAGCCTTTATAAATAAGGAATAAGGAAGCTACATGGGTTTTGTGAGAGAGAAGGATGGAATAAATGTTACCTGTAAAAATAAAATCAAATGACATTAGTTGAATATAGGAATTGAATACAGTGCATCTTAAAAAAAATTGAAGATTGTGGAAAAGTTATTTACTTAGTAATTGAATTTAGAATGTGAAACTTTCATATGGCTTATAACCAATGAAAATTTTAAATCCAGTATCTCAAAATATATGGCCAAAAGTTTTTGAAAACCTGACCATCACATTCATACTGTATGTTCTTTTTAAACATTTCATTATTAGATTTAGTCCTCAATATTGGACCATGTCTGTGGGGATTTGCCAATTCAGCCACAAGACCTTTAGTGACGTCAGGTACTGATGTAGGGTCTCAGTCAGCTCTTTAATTAATCTCTGAGGTCAGGGCTCTGTAATGGCCACTAGAGATCTTACATTCCAGCCTTGGTGAACCCCGTGTTCATGGTGCTCATTTTCTGCAAAGGGAACTTGTCATATTAAAACACAGGTTGGGCCCCTTTGTAGCAATGAAGAAAAACTGTAATGACAGAAAGACATCCAGGACAGTTGTGTGCTTCCGGTGCTATGTTAATAGTGTGAAGCAGAACACAATATGGTTGACTGTTAACAAACCTTGGACCATATATATGTCTGAAAGTATTAGAACAAGAAAGCTATTTTTTCTGCTTACTGCATTTGTGTGAATAGGAGATGATTGATTTTAGAAATGGTGTAGTGGTTAGCAGTGTCGCCTTGCACCTCCAGGGTCTGGGTTCGATTCCCCGACCAGGCTCGATTCCCGTCTCTGTGTGCATGGAGTTTG
>JAQQZS010000019.1:8564505-8576758 GCA_030068045.1 Platyallabes tihoni | reverse complement strand
GTAATAACATTATGATGCTCAAAAGAGATGTTTGGATTAATGAGAATTGAGACACCCCTAGCTTTGGCCTGAAAGGTAGAGTGGTAATGCTGCCCACCCCAACACGATGTTTTTTACAATTTAATGTAAATAATTTCACAAGATTTTATGGGAATCAACTGTAAAATGTATTTATGGTTTATCTGTACTGTAAATCAAAATTATTAAGTTCCATTTTTTTCCTTTATTGCTTATAGTGTGCACTCGGTTCCCCAATGTAAGCAGTGCTCTTCTGTAGCCACGTGTACAGAATGCCTGCAGACATTTCAGTGTGGCTGGTGTGGGGATTACAGCAATCCCACGTTTGGCAGGTAGGACACAAGTAACTCTTGCACTTCTTCATAAGGATTTCAGCTGAATCCTGAGAGGTTTTGTTATTGCAAATCAAGTGTTAAAATGCTTCATCCTTTGAACATGTTAAATGAAAGTAACAGTAAATCAACACACTGAAACCAGCACACTTGAAAAGAATCCACAAAACGTACTCATTCAAGTGGAAGTGGATGCAACCACAGTGCCAGTTCTTGTGGTTATTTTGGTCATGATTCGTTAGATATGATATCTCAGTTGGGGATGGATTTAGAGAAGTATACTTTTATTAGAAATAGGTAATCATAATGTGTCCACATTGGTCTGCCTTTTCCAATTTGCTTTATTTTCTTCAATCCCTCTTTTACGGCAGGTGTCTAAAAGGAGACTGGGGAGGAATAATTGACTCATCTGTGACTAACTGCACTATTGCTGTTGCTGAAGTAAAGGCCTTAAGGTAATGCTATAACACATTTCTATTTCCTCCTGTCAGTGAATTTGTTCGTGCTATGCTAATGTCAAGGGGAAAATGCTATGCCAGTTTTAGTGGCTTTTATTAGAGTGAAAAACAAATCTTAGACCAATTGTAAGAGTCAGGTTTCACTGGTAATACTTAAGAACAGTAGTTTAATTTCTCTCCAGTTCCAGACTTTTTCATTGACAAATCTATTGTTGAAACAGACGAGATGGCAAAGGTAGTCCCAGAATGTAATGGAGCTGAGAGAACTGAACAGATTAAAGGCATATCCGCTCTGCTGCATTTCTCTCTAGGCTCATCAGGAATGGGAAAAGTGGACAAGGAGACTTGGTGGTGGAGCGAGGAAGTCCAAGAGGACAAGCTACGAATAAGTGGGACACTGAACTTACTGGACTGAAGAGAGTAGACAGGGTTACAGGGAGATGCAGCGTAAGGTGAAGGTAGAGGTGGCAAAGGCCAAACAAAGAGCATGTGAGGACTGGTATGCTAGGTTGGACAGTAAGGAAGATCTGTACAGGTTGGTGAGGCAAAGAGATACAGATGGAAAGGATGTGCAGCATGTTAGAGTGATTAAAGGTAGGGATGGAAATGTACTGGCAGGTGCCAGGAGGGTGATGGAAAGATGGAAGGAGTATTTTGAAGAGTTTATGATTGGGGAAAATTAAAGAGAACGAAAAAAGTAGAAGAGGTGACTTGTGGAACAGGAAGTAGCAAAAATCAGTAAGATTGAGGTGAGGAGGGCATTAAAGAGGATGAAGAGTGGAAAGGCAGATGGTCCTGATGACTTACCTGTGGAGGTATGGAAGTGTTTAGGAGAGGTTGCAGTAGAGTTTCTGACTAGTCTGTTTAACAAGATTTTGGAGAGTGAGACAATCCCAGAGCAATGGAGGAGAAGTGTACAAGACAGTGGTGAGACCAGCGATGCTCTGCGGCTTAGAGACAGTGGCACTGAGGAAAAGACAGGAGGCAGAGTTGGAGGTAGCAGAACTGAAGATGTTGAGGTTCTCTTTGGGAGTGACGAGGATAGATAGGATCAAGAATGAGTCCATCAGAGGGACAACCCATGTTAGATATTTTAAAGAGAGGCCAGACTGAGGTGATTTGGACATGTTCAGAGGAGAGATTGTGAATATATCGGTAGAAGGATGCTGAGGTTGCAACTGCCAGGCAGGAGGTCTAGAGGAAGACCAAAGAGGAGATTTATGGATGCAGTGAGAGAGGACATGAAGGTAGTTGGGGTAATATGTTTTACGCGCACACACGTGGTCAGTGTTATAGTACACGTGCGCAAGGATGTTGATTATACCAGTGAGAGACGAGCACGAAGACATAGCAGGGGAGATGATTACCCACAATTTCACAGCGCAAAAGAGAGAAAAACCATTGGCTCAGTTGTGAAAACAAAAAGCGCATGCGTGATACATGATACTCGGTACTTGTAAACCAAGACTTGTTCGTTATTCTTTTCAAAAGTTATTCACAATCTTTGCTCGTCTTGCGGAACACTCGCAATCCGAGGTTCCACTGTACTAATAAAACATCTACTCTCTTTTCACTTTTAGCCCCGAACCACGCACCCTTTCCCCACCACGACCGATGGAACCAGAGATGGAGATGGACATGATGATGGAAGGAGTGAACGATGATGGGGATGCTGTGTGGTCCTATGCATCATGCCCTGATGTAGAAGAGTGCAGGCTGGGCCTCCACACCTGCCATCTCTCGGCCACATGCGTGAACACACCCACCTCCTATGAGTGCCACTGCGAGAGGGGTTTCACCGGAGACGGAGAGCATTACTGCAATCGGACGTGAGTCGTTATCACGTTACTTACGGCCTTTGTGAATATTGCTGCTGTGTATTTTGTGTGGTTTTTGTTCTTCAGCTTGACCTTTATCTAAATGGCTAACACTTTATGTTGGCAAGCTCTTTACAGTCAGACTTCCTATCGACAATGGCCTTTGATATGTGTGTTTAGTGTGTGTGTGTGTGTTTGTGTGTTTTAAAATGTCATTGTGCATTAAACAGCCATTTCTACACTAAGAATATGAATTATTTTATTCCATTTTGTTTTGTATAAAGCTGTTATTCATTACTGTATACAAATTAGGGTTGCTTATGTCAGCTAAATAAGCCCCCCCTCCCTTTTTTTTGTTAATGCAGACAAACTAAGAATGGTTATTTTACCTCATAAGGAAGTTATTTTTACCCTGTGTTTGGTGTTTCCTTCAGTAGTGCTGTATTTTTCTACAGAGCAGACTATATACTGAATATTGATGGGTTGTAAAAGATTTATTTTGAACAAGGCTTTAATATTCACGCAGTGTTTTGTAAATAAATATGTGCAAACATTATCTGTTTCCTTTATATGCCTCAAGGGTCACATTTTGAAGGAAATGGTCCCACTGCTGATATCAGCGTGATGGCATTTGATGATTGTTTGATAATGGCTCGTCAGTAGGTTTGAATCATGATTTGGATCCAGGGGTTGTCTGTGGCAGACAACAGTAATCAGAGACAACGATGCACACTCGTCAGTCACACAGCTATGAGAAAAGCCCATTAATAGCTAGGGATTTTTCTGCCTGTTGTAAAATGCGTTTGACAATGGGTTATGGTCATAGGATGCTCTCTGGTCTCCAACAGGCTGCCATTTGACCTAGTCCAAGACATCTACCCAAAACACATGCCATTAAATGCATCTGTCCTTTTTCTTCCACACAGGAGAATTAACCAGTTATGCCTAGCCAGTTAGTTTAGCCAGGTATGGTGAGGCGTTTAGTTATCATGGCAAGTATGGTGCTAGTGTGGTGTGTAGCCATTAGTTCCAAACCTGTCCAAGATATTAGTATTTCCTTGTGTTTATGGGTATGCTTCGTTTTATTCTTCTTTTCTTAGGTGTTATAATGAATGTCGTGAGGGCAAGTGCAGTGGCAATCCGTCCTTTAAGTGCGAGTGCTCTCTGGGTTGGACTTCAGAGCCTTCCACTCTAGTGCTGAGTGGCGTGGAGTGTGACGTCGACTGCGGCTGTAACTTCCACAGCACCTGCATTACGGCTCCAGGAATCTGCGACCAATGCCAGAGTGAATACCGCCTTAAGTCTACTTATGACATGTGCATACATTTATGTACCTTCACTGTGCATTGATTGTTTTTAATTTTTTTAATTTTCCAGATTGGACAACAGGGCCGCACTGTGAACACTGTCGGCCTGGTAGCTTTGGTTCAGCAGTTGCTGGCGGTGAAGGCTGCATCCCCTGCGAGTGTAATGGACATGGTGACCTGCTTCAGGGATTCTGTCACAATCAAACGGGCCAGTGCTACTGTGCACACCATACACAGGGACTACACTGCGAGTTTTGCTTGCCTGGCTACTATGGAGACCCCCGGTAAGACACCAGTAGTGTCTGATAAATGAATTTCCTGCACAGTAAATTTAATCCAAATGAATTTAAAGCCGTATTTAAAATGTCATCTTAATTTTTTTTTTTTTTTTAGCAACAATGGCACATGTTTCAAGCAGTGTCAAGGTCGCTCTGTTGTCCTTTCTTCATCATCTTCCTCCACCCTGCCCCTCTCATCCTCTCTTGGTTGGCATGGATCAGCAGGAGGCCAGGATGGTCTCTCGCACTGCCTGTGGGTTCTCTCTGTCTCTCAGGATCTGGCACCATGCTTACCAGGCCAGTTGTGCCCTCCTGTTGCATTGACTCTGCATCCAGACTCTTATACACATTGTACAGTAAGTGCATTAAAATTATTCCATCTATTCTATTCCATTCAAAATAATGTGAATTTCTTGAAACAATTTCTTTCTTCTTCTTTTATAATTGTGCAGAACTCATACGTGTATGTATTTGATGGCCTGCCACGTTTTCTCAACGACGGCGTGATGCACTCAGATAATAACCTGGTTGGAGCTTTTTGCGGCACAACTCGTAATCAACCAATCACAGTAGAAGCAACATCTGGTAATAAATTTTGCTACCTTTTTATACCATAACTTTCTAGCGAAGATCTATTTTTGTCTTTTAAAACTGCTTTAGGGCTGTAACTACTAAATATTTTAGTAATCGAGTATTCTACCAAAAATGTAATCGATTAATCGAGTAATCGGATAAAATGTACTTTTGCTTAATTAAACAGCAATGCAAAATATATGAGAAAGATTCATTGTTTTTCTTTTTAGAAAAATCATCTTTTATTTTTTAAATGCATACAGCATTTTATCAAAAATAAACATTGTCATTATTTACAATAGAAGGAATAGCTTAAAGTTGCCTTTTTTCAGATGCAAAAACACCAAAAATGTATTTCAAATGACTTTAAGTATCAAAAAAACTAAGGCAAACATTAAAATAAATAATTATACAAAAACACTCTTCTCTTGGCTCGCTGATATTTTTATTGCTCCCTTTCATTTTGCAGCTCCCTCAAATCAATACACAGCTAAATGTTTGTGCCTCCTTTCGCTTTGTGGGTGATGTAAGCGCTGCTTCTTCATCAGTTTTTATTGACGGTTTGCATCCGGAAGCGCGCTGTGGCACGCCAAACAAATAATTGCGCAAAAAACATAATGCAAGCCTTTAAAATTAATTAAAAGAAGCTTTGAGGCAGAAGATTTTGCCTCGATCATTTTTTGTAATCGAATTACTCTAGTTACTCGAGGAATCGTTTCAGCCCTAAATTGCTTTAATATTTAGTTTCCTCTAAAAAAATGATCATATGTATTTCATTTCAGGTGTGATCTCTGTCTACTTTGAGGCGAATGTGTCCTCGACTCATCCTCAGGGTTTTAACGCCTCCTTTTGGGTGCGGCGTTGCACTGAGAGTGAATCTGAAGAGGGCATTGATGGCTCTTCAAGATGCCAGGGCTTGGCTCAGTGCCGCAATGGTATCTGCGAGTGTCACAGTGGTTACGGTGGGCCACTCTGTGATAGACCCATCTGCTCAGGAGGTTGCGGCGCTCATGAGGGCAGAGGCATCTGCAACACGGTGAGATTAATGTGCCCTTTTTTCTGATTTGTGTCTGTAGTCCAACTAGGGGCCGTGAAGGCCAGCGGTGACCATTGTAAACGCCAATTAGCCTAATCTGCATGTGGGAGGAAACCCACGGAGAACATAAAACCTCATGTACGTAGACCCGACATGGGAATCGAACCCAGGACCGGGAGGTGCAAGGCGACAGTGCTAACCACTAAGCCACCGTGCCATTAGAAGTACAATGCATCGTACAAAGCCAAACTCATCTTAAAAATCATGAAAACTTTAAAACCGTCTTAAATAGTGAAGAGTCTTTAAACAAGTGAATCTACCTGTTAAATGTCAGTGTGTTCTTGAGCCACTGCTCAACATCAGGGTATTGCTGATAATAATTTTAAGTGATCTTATGTTGTTGCAGGTTCTAGGAATGTGTGTTTGCTCTCTCGGCTGGGCTGGATCTGACTGCTCCACTGTCGCAGATGCAAAGAGCCTGGTGTGGGAGAATCTGCTGGATACACAACTCACAGCGGTGAAACACCTTACTCAAACATTTTTTGTGTAAAGATGAAGTGACACCAGATATATTCTTTTGCCATATTTTTTGACTCCATCTTACATGCATTGCAATATTTAGGATAAGTCACAACCTTATTCCTGAATTTTAGTAGAACACAGACAAAGTGTGAATTTAATTGAAGTGAAGTAAATATAATTTGATGGATTTGGTTATCAATCTTCTCTTGCAAGTTGATGCGTGTTATGGTAAACATTAATAAAACTGAAATGATTTTTTCTTTTCTTTCATGACTACAGAATCCATCATACAGGTTTCTCCAGAGGATGGGACACTCACTTGTTTCTGGCCCCCAGGGAACACTCTGGTTATATGGTGGTCTCTCTCTCACGGAGGGAATTCTGGGAGATGTTTACAGGTACAACAACTTTAAGATATGCAACAAAGTAAAATTGCGATATGTGTATAAAACGTGATTGGGTGTGATGGGGTAGAAACATAATCAACAACAGAATGGTGTGGCATGGGCTGGGATGAATTTATAATTGTTAATACAGTATACGTCTGGAATTTGGATACGTCTGTAAAGTTGCTTTGTGACGATATCCATTGCAAAAATGCTATGCACATAAAACTGAGTTGAACTGAATAAGAGTTACTTTGATTACTTCAAAGGTATATATTTGGGTATGGTTGTTTATTTAGCAATGTAAGACACCGTACTGCACTTTCACCCATTACATTTAATATTTTGGAATGTCCATGTAATAAGTTAGTTCCTGCTACAAACAGTTATTTGTTTACCGATGTATCCTTATGGCTTATCTTCTTACTGCTCCTCTCCTCCTCACCCATGTTCATGAATGTCAGACAAATATGAAAAAGCTTTACCCACCAACCATTATACATTTTCCTGTGTTAAACAGCATATTTTTGAAATGTGATCATTATTAGCCTTAGGTTTCTGTTGAGAAACCCTGTGGGTGGGAGGTTGCTATATAAATGTGGACACATTAACATAAACCTAATTTGAACAATAGCTCACACAAGTGTTATTAAAAACCTGTATTGGCTTAGGTACTTTGTTCAAGAGCGGCGCTGGAATCAGATGCTTACCAGTTCAGCAGAAGAAGGTTCTAGCCCCTCAGACCGCTACCATCATGCCTCTGTTGTGGTAGCTATGCATGACCCTATGTCTGGTACTCAGACAGAAGGTCACCACTTAATGCTTGTGGTGGGTGGGGTCACACGAAACAGTGTTATGAATGATACATGGGGCCTTAATCTTAGCAGTTTGACGTGGACAGAGTACAAGGTATGAAACACTAAGATATATTTTAAATGTTTTTTCAGCTTTTGCATCATTAAAAAAAATGTATAAAGTGATTACTTTTGTTTTCAGAGTTCAGTGCTGCCCCCTGTGGCTGGACACACACTAACAGTGCGCAGAGTGTCCTCTGTGCTTCTGATTGGAGGATATTCTCAAGAGAATGGTTTCAATCACCACTTACTGGAGTTTAATTCACAGTCTGGCAACTGGAGTGTATTGCCACACACTGGTACACCACCTACAGGTAAAATCTGGACACCAGATACTGAAAGAGAAGATGTAGGGAAATTGTGTAGTCCTGAATGTTGAAGTTTTAATCTGCAATAAAATCCTTTTGCCACAGGTCTTTATGGACATTCTGCAGTCTATCATGAGCAGACCGATGCTGTATATGTTTTTGGAGGTTACCGTTTCCATGTAGAGGCAGTAGAACCTTCTGGAGAACTCTATACCCTTTACTACCCCAACCTCACCTGGTCTTTACTGGTCCCCTCCCGGGGAAACAAGGTGATTAAACAGAAAAGCCAAAAGATAATTACTTTTTCCTTCCATTAGCAATATTTAAGAATAAGGTACTTATAATGTCTAAGAAGTCTACTTTTCTCTCTTCAGCCTCCCCCACATTTCTTCCATGCAGCAGCATTACTGAAAGACACCATGGTTATTGTTGGAGGGCGGACAGGATCAGAAGATTACAGCAATAGTGTATACCTGTATCAGATCAATTGCAACACATGGATACAGCCAGGTACACACACACCTGATTACGTTACTGGGAACCCCATGTGCACTTGCTCATTCATGCAGTTATAAAATCATGCAGATACAGGAAGGTTGTATCAGTATGGGGAAGATGTGATCTCTGATTTTGAGCATGAGACAATGGTGCCAGCCAGGCTGGTGCAGGAATTTCTGTAACTACTGATCTCTCTTAACTTATAACAGTGTTTATTTAGAATTGTGCAATGAGGAAAAATATCCAGTGAGTGGCAGATCTGAGGATGGAAATGCTTTGTTGATCAAGTTGGGAGAAAGACTACAATAACTCGGATAACCATTCTGAACCATTGTGGTGAGAAGAGTGTACAACACAGTGGATGGAAAACAACAGCAGAACAGCAGAATATAACAGTGAGACTGCAGTGGGCACAGGCTCACCAAAATCAGACAGTCTAAGACTGGAAAAATGTAGCCTAGTCTGATGAATCCACATTTCTGCTGAGGCACACAGATAAGTAGGGTTAGAATTCTGCACCAACTTCTTGCATTTATGGGTCCAACCTTCCTTGTGTTTCATCAGTCCATGCTGCTGAGCATGTGCATCTTTTCCCACTATGTCAGTCATGTTAACACACCAAGTCACAAAGTAAATGTTGTCTGGTTTCATGAGCATGACAATGACCATTCACCAACAATCCTCAGTTGCCTTCCACGTCAATAGATCTGAATCCAGTAGAATACCTTCCTTAGAATATCTCACTAGGGCTGAAAGGATTCCTCGAGTACCTTGAGTAATTCGATTACAAAAACTGATCAAGGCAAAATCTTCTGCCTCGAAATCTGCCTTTTAAAAGCTTTTGTATTATTATTTATTTTTATTTTAATTCTGGTCATACTTCCAATATCTTTTTCTCTGTTGTTTCTGCAGTATCGTCAGTCGGTGAACCTGTTAATCACTCCATATCCTTGGCGATGACGAGTTGGGGGAATCGTCTGTTCTTATCGGGTGGTTTTAATGGGGTCATGCTGGGGCGTTTGATCGCCCTCACTGTGCCATCTGACCCCTGTGTTCTTCTGCCAACACGTGAGGCTTGTAACAACAGCACAGGCAGCTGTGTGTGGTGTGGGATTGCCTGTACCTCCTCAGACACAGCAGAGAGGTACAGCTTGAGGATCAGAGTAGTTGAAAATTTTGAATGAATATTGAAAGGCCCACTAGAAGTCAAAAGTTTTAATTAATATTTTAGTGTTACATGCTTCATTTTATTCTGTAACGTTTTTTCAGAATCGGCTGTGCTGTTGGTCAGTTCCCATGCTTTCCTACTCCCCGTGTCCCTGATCAGTGTCGAAGGCTGAAAACATGCAGTGAATGTCTTGCCCGACACCCCAAAACATTTTCCAGCCCTGGACAGGTAAGAGAGGTGTGGCTCGCAGCAGTTCTGTAGTTTTCTACATTGCAACATAAAGTCCTCTCTAAAAGTATTGGAACAGCAAGGCCAAATATTTTACTTTTGCCATAAACTAAGGAAATTTGAGTTTGAGGCCAAAAGATGAGCACGAGACAATAGATCAGAAATTTGTCTTTTATTTAATAATATTTACATCTGGAGGTGTTTATTGTGAGACTACCTATTTTGGTTAGCAAAAATATTGATACAGATTGTCCTAAAAAATTAAAGTTAATTACACTTAATATTTGGTTGCATATTTTTTTGCTGCAGTGCATAGCGAAAACAAAAGAATTGGCCCTGCCCGTTTATTACTTTTAGACTTTATGGCCGACATAAAGTGTTAACATTTTTTCCTCACTTTATCACTTTGAATCTTTTGTATCCATAGAACACTCTTCAATGTAAGTGGTGCACAAACTGTCCCGAGGGAGCATGTATTAGCAGCTCTGTAAGTTGCACGTCAGAACATGACTGCAGGATAAACCAAAGGGAGATTTTCCTCTCCAGCAACTGCACTGAAACCAGCTGTGAGGCATCTGACTGCCCCAAATGCACAGCATCAGGGAAGTGTATGTGGACCCGTCAGTTTAAACGGACAGGTGCGTATGAATACACTAATTGTATTAAGTTGCCAAACACAGGAGTGTCAAACATACTGTTCCACCAAATTCATTTAGATTTTGTGTTCTGTTTGTTTGTGACATTATGCTTCACAAAGCATAAATGCAAAAAAGGCCAAAATTTTAAACCTAAAATCACTTTACAGCAGCCAAATAGCTGATACACTATTGCCAAAAGTAATATGCATATGAACTTCTTGTCCAACATCAGTGTCTGACCTCACAAATGCGCTTCTGGGAGAATGGTCAAAAATTTCCATCAACATACTCCTAAACCTTGTGGAAAGCCTTTGCAGAAGAGTTAAAGCTGTTATAGCTGCAAAGAGTGTGCCAACATTATATTAAACCGTATGGATTAAGATTTGGTTGTTAATTAAGTTCATATTTATTACAAAATTTAAATTGCCATTATATTGTAACATAATAACCTATTTTAAAAGTGATATGATTGTAATTTCTCCTTGATTTTATGTACCACAATAATTTATAGTTTTTTTTTTTTTTCTGTCCTTCTTCCCAGGGGAGACCAGACGCATTCTGAGTGTTCACCCGACATATGATTGGACGTGTTTTAGCTATGCGCTACTCAATGTATCACCCATGCAAGTGGAATCGTCCCCACCTATGCCCTGCCCTGTGCCCTGCCACCAAATCCAGACTTGCAGCCAGTGTCTCAGCTCCAACGGTTCAGATGGGGGTTGGCAGCACTGTGTTTGGAGCATGGCACTGCAGCAGGTGAGAGGCTACTCGCATTTACTACATGAGTTGATTTCCCAGGTGGCTGCACTCGGTCTGAGTGTCTAGAGGTCACTATATAGAAATTTTTTTTTATCAAAAGTTCTTCTGATGGTGCTTTGGCAGTCATTTGATATTTTTGAACAGAGTAAATTCACTATGATCCTTCACTAACGCACCAAAGTGTCCCAACATGTTTGGTTTAACTGTATTATTTATAACACCATAAAATGTAAAGTTTTCTGCTTCTTCAGCACTTGTCAGACCAAAATGAATAAATGACTGGTGGATTAGTCAAGTAGAATGTGAAATGAGCGCGTTCATTTGCACTGTTTGTAGGCATTGACATTTAATTGCTTCAGCTTAATTTAAAAAGCGTGGAGTAACCTTTGATACGATTCTCATGAAAAATTTGCCCATTCCACATGATAGAAATGGTGTAACACAGTCAAGTTTGTGGTTCTCCATGCTCAGTGACACTTTCTAGGTCAGTTGACAATTTTATATGGGACTCTGGTCAGGGCTATGAACACTCCAATACATTGGGCACTGTCGTCTTTGCCAATTTTTTATTTATTTATTTTTTAATACAAATTCTGTCACTTGGGTTTTGGATGCCTAGGATCATTGTCTTGCCTGGACACCCAGTATCTGGTTCTGTCTGATGTCTTAAGGTGAAGCTTTCAAATTTCTGGATAAAACCTGTAACAGACCTGTAACAACTTCTTTAAGACGCTCCTCTGTCCTCCACTCGTTAGCTTTATTAATGTCATCTGTTTTAACTTATCAGTATAAAAGACACCTGTCCACAACCTCAAACAGTCACACTCCACTATGGCCAAGACCAAAGAGCTGCCAAAGGACACCAGAAACAAAATTGTAGACCTTGAAGAAATCAACTGTGGGAGCAATTATTAGAAAATGGAAAACATACAAGACCACTGATAATCTCCCTCAATCTGGGGCTCCATGCAAGATCTCACCCTGTGGAGTCAAAAAGATCACAAGAACTGTGAGCAAAAATCCCAGAACCACACAGGGGGACCTAGTGAATGACCTGCAGAGAGCTGGGACCA
>JAQQZS010000019.1:8521565-8547544 GCA_030068045.1 Platyallabes tihoni | reverse complement strand
CCGCTTAGCGGCACAGATTATTATTTTTTACTCCAGGTTCGTGTGCCGCCCCCCACGTGACATAGGGCGGCTGCCCACTTCGCCCATGCCTAAAACCGCCACTGGTTACCAGGGTAACGAATGGAGGAAGTGACATCTGCTCTGATGACTTCACGGGATGTCCCGATTGGAGGGATTTTGTTGAGGGAAGTTCCCTTAACCAACATTCCCTGCACATGGAGTAGGATATACAGTAGGGAGCACCTGTTAAAGTATGCTGTGAAATAGAACAAAGTTTTATAGGCAATGACTTGCATAAAAGGTACTGTCCTGCGGAAACATGTTCGGGACCCTTAGTTCCTGTGAAAGGATTTTTACAGTATGCAAGAACACCCTACATAGCTGTGTCCTTCCAATTTTCAAATCCATATATGAGGTATACAGGGATATTTTGGCCCACTATTCTATGCATAATTGTTTTAATTGAGACACATTAAACAAGTCCACTCCAAAACCTTAATTGTTTGTTTGTTTGAGTCATTCAGACGAGGACTGAAATCATAATTTAAAAATTGCATTTTGTATTTACGCAGGACATTTTGTACATTTACTCTGGTATACTTTGCTTAATATTAAATTTTTTTTAATGATCTCTATAGATTTAGTTTGACAAATAAATAAATAAATCAGAAAAATACTTTTTCACAGCACTGCAGTGCACGACTCAAATTGTAAAACAAACAAACAAACAAACAAAACGTGGTTCTGGTAGCATGAGGAATCATTTTCACATATGAAATAAATCCTGTTTTTATTTCTATTTTTGGCCAGGCAGTGTGTAAGGACTATCAGTTTGGCGTGTTCAACCAGTGCAGTATGCTATTAAACAATTCGTACGATTTTGGTGATGGTTAATATTAGGTATTATGTATTAAATATACATTTTTATGGTTTAATATTTATTATGCCGTTTTATGGCCACACTGACAAGAATTTTAGGCTTTAAAAAGCTGCTTTAAGTGCAGTCAGTGAAACTTGAAGCTAACGCGGACGTGCTGCGGTTTTATTTTGAAAAGCAGTCGTGTGTCGGCCATGTTCTCTCAGGCTGCTTGATTCCGACTTCACGACAAGTTAAGTTGTTTCTGCGGTTTTATATTGTGCATAAACAAGCTGGTTTATCATTATCTATAACCGCTGGGTTATAGAAACACTGAAACTAATGACTGGTTGACTGTTCTCGTTTAACGTTAGTTGTGTTATAGTATAGTATAATGGCTAATAGTTAATTGAGTGACGGGCTTCTTTGTACAAATCGATTGTAGCTGATTAGCATGTTTTTGGTGGTGAGCTTTAAACAGGTTCACCCCTCACGTGTTTATTTATAATGGAAGAAGTTATCTAATGTGAAGAAGGAGGAACAATTATATAATATATATTTATTTCCCAACTTAACAGCATAATGCTCGAGGCTGTTTAGTGATAGATGCACTTCTACCGTTGCTGTAGCTATTGACGACGCTGCATTAGCTTTGCGATTTAAATCCTTCCGTTATTTGTAAGTAATCTTAACGGAAATGTAGCGCGTGCTGTCGGTGCAGACTGACGTCATGGTGAAAATCAGCGCCCTTTGTGCAAGCTCATCATCCCTCACGGACACGCGCATCAAAACAGAGCCCATAGAAGGGGCTTTACATTACATGGAAGCAGACAAACACCACCCACTGTACGCCTGTAATGGAGCTGAAGACGTTTCTTCTGACTACACCTCTTCAAAGCTTCACCAGATAAAACAAGAACCAGAGCACTCTGAAGCAGACTTCATGCAAACAGGGAACAGAAATGTACAGCTTCAACCCATAGACTCCAAAGTATGTACAAAGACAGAGCCGGAAAGTGTCCCAATACATTTGGGTTTTGGTCTAAAACCTGAGCCCGAAGTTCATGATGCGGTGAAAGTAGAGATGCAGTTCGCCCTGAAGGAGGAGGACGGGGAGGCGACGAGGGTCAAGCAAGAGACAGCTGAAGAAGAAAATGATCTCGGACAGGATGATGAAACGGGTACACCTTTATATAATTTTTATAATTCACTGGGGCATGGTAGTGTACTGGTTAACACTGTCGCCTTGCACCACCAGGGTCTGGGTTCGATTCCCGTCTCTGTGTGCATGGAGTTTGCATGTTCTCCCCGTGCTTGGTGGGTTTCCTCCGGGTACTCCGGTTTCCTCCCGCAGTCCAAAGACATGTAGATTGCCCGCAGTGTGTGATTGAGTGTGTGAGTGTAAGTGTGTGTGCCTTGCGATGGATTGGCACACTGTCCAGGGTGTATCCCGCCTTGTGCCCTAAGCCTCCTGGAATAGGCTCCAGGTCCCCGTGACCCTGAATACAGGATAAAGTGGCATAGAAGATGAGTGAGTGAGTTCACTGGAACAAAATGTTGAGAAAATACATTGAAATTATTGAAGAATGAAATTATTATATTGTTGAAATTATATAAAGAAATGATTCGTTATATGAAAAAATTTCACATTGTATTTCAAAGTATAATAGCTAATAGTTAATTGAGTGACAGGCTTCTTTGTACAAATCGCTTGTAGCTGATTAGCATGTTTTTGATGGTGACTATGTAACATCGCCCTGCGTTGCACTGTCTGAATGTTCTAGGACGTCCACTCTTTGGCAGATCGGTGACTGTTTTGGATGCTTTCTGCTTGAATAATCTTTTTAACTGTAGAACGTTAAACTCCAAATTGTTTGGAAATGGTATTTATACAGTAACACTTTGCAGAATAATCTGCAGCAGCAATTGCTTCTCTAAGACCATTGCTTATGTCTTTCCCTCTTTGCATTGTATTAACACACAACTGAAGGCTCCAGACCAGCAAACTGCTAAAACCTCTTAATTCAATTAAATTAAATTTTCAGACATTGTGATTATTAGTACAATTTGATTTATTTAAAGCAGCCTATATTTCTTAGAGGTTTTGAAGTATTAAAAACTTCTAAACTCATCTAACATGGATTGAAATGTTGTGTTACTTGTGGTAGCTTAGGAATGGCTTCTACAGTTGAGAGAGAGAGAGTGAGTTGCTAGACGGTCTGCTAGACGGTCTAGACTGTAAGACAGGGACTGTCTGAATCCCTAACATTAATTGGAAGACTATACTATAACTTTGAGGCTTTGTAAGAAAAAGCTCTGCCCCCTGCTGTAGTTTTCATAATACTGGCCACCCGCATCCTTTAAACGAAGTAGGTGTGGCGGATCATAAAATACTAGCAGTT
Source organism: Platyallabes tihoni (assembly GCA_030068045.1). Taxonomy (NCBI): domain Eukaryota; kingdom Metazoa; phylum Chordata; class Actinopteri; order Siluriformes; family Clariidae; genus Platyallabes; species Platyallabes tihoni. The sequence goes on along the minus strand of JAQQZS010000019.1, from coordinate 8,544,286 downwards.
CACTCGGGTATTGTGGCGCAAGACCATTTAGTGCTCTATACTGTAGGTCAAAAGTTTTATTTTATAATCACTGTGAAATTTCACTGGAAGTCAATATATTGAAGATAAGACAGGAGTGATGTGCTCATATCTTCCCGTTCTAGTGAGGACTCTGGCTGCAGCATTCTGGACTAAATGGAGCTTGTTTATGCACCTAGTTGCACATCCAGACAGTAAGGTGCTATAATGATCCAATCTAGAGGTGGCAAAACCGTAAACTACATTTTCTGCATCATGTAGTGACAGTATATTACTTATCTTGGCAATACAGTGTTTCTCACACAGTATACGTGGGCATGCAAGTATATTGACAGCTGCCCAAGTATATTTGTCCACCCTTTTAAAAAAATCTGTTTGGGAAAATGACGTCACCTGCGATTGATTAACTAGTAGCTATCATCCTTCTACCTGTTTATTATGCTACTGTGAGAGCGGCGTACTGAGGGGCAGTGCATATACAGTTGCACAGTGAACAACCCTAGGTGGTTTAACCCTGCAAACTCAATTATTATTGTTATTATTATTATTAACAATTTTTTTGTCACTCAAACAACCTAAACACTTATAACACATGATCTTATAAATCTGTGCTATCTCTTTGCCCATCTCTGTCATGTTTGTATAGTTGGTTAAAATTAAATAAAATTAAATTCATTGTATGTTCTAGGTTGTATTGAAAAGAAATGTCACTCTATATCACACAATCCTGACCTCATACATATTTATTAAAACAGTAATGGAATAAATTGCTGAAAATTGCACCACACTTCAGTTTCGTACATGTAGAATAAACATCACTTACATCTAAAAACTGATAGCAATCAGTCCAATAAGACTTGAGGCAGAAGAGGGTGGTTCCCTTAACCCCTACAATATTTTCTAATCTATCAAGGAGAGATTAGTTTGATCAGTGGTGTCAAAGGCTGCACTAAGGTCAAGTGACACAATGAAGACGACACAACACTGATCAGAGGCCAGTAGAAGGTTATTTTCCACTTTAACCAGCGTTATCTCTGCTATCTGTGGTGAGGTCTAAATCTTTACTGATGCATTTCATGAATGTTATTCCTATGTAGACATGAACATAGCTGCTGTGCTACAACCTTTTCTAGGATCTTTGATATAAAGGCGAGGTTTAATATCTGTCTATAGTTGGACAGCTGACCGGATATCATGTACAGTCTTATACAAGTTGTACAAGAATTTTCCGTACATGAAAGTTCAAAATAAAAAGCTCAAGTAAATAGGCAGAATGTTGTTATATACCTTTTAAGAACTATGTATCTCTTGAATTGAATAGTTTTAAGTTTTATAGGTTCAGGCTAAGGGGAAACTTTTAACCAAAGGCTGTTCCTATTTTCAAATTATTTGAGAATGATTTTTCTAAAAACATCATTTTAGTTTGAGATATCATGACTGAGCACTGTTACGGCAAAATGTGTATCTTGCTTAAAGCTAACTTAACTTAAAGCTAGAAAAGAGCTTTTCTAAGAATGATTTGCTAAAATATATTTCTTCCTATATGCTTTCTTATACATAGTACATTTTGTTTTAGAATAGATTAATGCTGTTAAAATTACTTTTTAATGACAACTTACATTTGATTTTATTTCTGCATTGAATGTATGGGATTTTTATCTGGTAGCCTGTACATTTTTAAAAGTCATCTTTAATATAAATGTTTGATGTTTAATTGACCTGCAGTATTTGGAAGCAGTGAAGTCTTGCATCCTGTTTCATGCCTACTTCTAAAATATTATCCCTTTGTGTTTCATTTGTCTCCATCCCCAGGCCGAGGGGGTTTCTTTCCTTGCCCCTATTGCGCCGTGTCCTTCACTGAGTCTTCTTACCTCGAGAAGCACCTCAAATGGACCCATCGGAGTAATTACCTTGTTTGGCTTAAAAATCAGAAGTCACCACAGTGCATCAAAATATCTTCCCAGATGCTCAGCTGCACTACTTGCAACCACCACTTCTTCACTCAGGAGCAGCTGAAGGTGCATATGCGGCGCACCCACCTTCCAACGCCTACACCAGCAAGAAAACGTTACACGTGTCCCCAGTGCGACCGCAGCTTCGACTACATCGGGAATCTGCAGAACCACTGCCGGCGGTGTCACAATTTGTCCACGGTGTGTACCGATGGAGAGCTGAGCTGTGCTTCATGTGGAGAAAAATTCGCAGGAATGTGGGGCCTAGGACCACATCAGTGCCACAAGGAAGAAAAAGAAGAGAAACCACAAATAGATGGAAACGAACCACTTTGTACAGACCGTGGTTATATTTGTCAGCACTGTGGGAAGAACTGTGCTACGCTGCAATGTTTAACCATACACACTCGCACGCATACGGGCGAGAAGCCGTATATATGCCCTGACTGTGGGAGTGGTTTCAAAGAGAGGGGCAGCTTGCGCAAGCACATGGTTATCCACACCGGGGTCAAGCCGTACTCGTGCCCCGAGTGCGATAAGTGCTTTGCCCGAATGAGCCACCTGAGCACACACCTGCGCACACACACAGGCGAGAGGCCGTACCCTTGTCCGGATTGCGGCATGAAGTTCAGTCACAGGTCAACGCTGCGTCTACATCGACGCGTCCATTCCGGAGAAAAGCCCTTCTCTTGTGTGGATTGTGGGAAAACATTTGCGACGTTAAGCAACCTGAAAGTGCACTTTCTGACGCACAACCAGGAGAAGATCCACAAGTGCAATGAGTGCAGGAAGACATTCTCCAGACCCGACGTGCTGAAGAAACACCTCCGAATTCACAACGGCGAGCGGCCGTACGTGTGCAAAGTCTGCAGCAAGAGATTCAATCGCGTCCAGCACCTCACCAACCACCAGCGCACACACACGGGCGAGAGGCCGTACCGCTGTGAAGAGTGCGGCGCAAGCTTTGCACAGTCGGGCGATTTGACCAAACATGTGCGTGGACACACTGGGGAAAAACCCTACGTGTGTCCTGAGTGCAATCAGTGCTACAGTAATTCTGGGGACCTGGGCAAGCACAGGCGCACTCACAGCGGCCAGAGGCCTTACAGGTGTCAGCAGTGCGACAAGGCATTCCTCATGCCACAGCATTTAAAAACACACATTCTTACACACACTGGAGAGAGGCCACATGTCTGCCCAAAGTGTGATCGCACCTTTATACGATCGCACCACCTCACCCAGCACCTGAACACACACCACGTTTAACGTCTGTCTTCATATTCTATAATTACGTTCTTCCCCATCCAAGGAGTACTCATTGCTTGTAGTTCCGATTATTCCTGTCTTTTGAAACGGCTTTCCCTATAAAATGAAAGTACTTAGTAGTGAAAGGTATTTTTATATAATTATTATTGGATCACTGACCCATATCATTCATAGCATCCTTAAAGCTGACTATTCTGTCCCCAGCCAGTTCCTAGCTCATTTTAATCAAATAATCTATATACAGACTTGTATATCCAGTCTGATTTATAGGCAAAATTACCCATATGTTATATTTTAATGGGTTATTTGCTGCCAAAATGATCAACTTCTTGGCCTAAAGCTTGTGTTGAAATGTCGCGAAGTAATTACAACTGAAGTATTTGGAAAAGAATGACCCTTACATTGACGGAGTTACAGATGATTTTAGGTTGGATCGTATTAGCTAAGTATGTAATATTAGCAGTGGACTTGACTTAAAAAAAAAATAATAATAATTTTTTGGAAGTGGTAAATTCGTTCATTAGATGAATTTTTTTAATTATTTATTATTCTAAAAAAATATTTAAATGCAAAATGCACCAGATGCTAAACATTTGTAGCAAGAACAAAGACTGTACTGTAGTAGACTAAGGCAGTAAAGCAATTTAAGGCCTAATAATTCCAAATGCATAACATCAATTATTTACATGAAAAACTGTGTAGAGTATGAAGAATATTTCTTATGCCTTTTTGCTTGCTAATAGTTGTCATGTTTATATAAGCCCTAATAAAACTTACTACTTTCAAACAGTTAATAAATTATTTACTTTAAAATTCTTAATCCACCCTTGATTACTTGCTTATTAATCTTTATAATTAGCATGTGATTTCCATGATGTACAATAGATCTGGTGATTGTTAACCGAGTTATCAGCGTGATAGTAAAAGCTATATAACCACCGGTTAAAAAGTTCATCACTCTTTTTAAAAAAAACTTTATGCAAATCATAGCAGGACACTAGTATTCCCACATATAATCAATATAATATGTTTAAACATGTTTGACGATGTGATGTACTATGTTATCACACTTACTGTATTTGACCTCACAAAGATGTTTAGCGTGAGGTCCGGCAGCGTGATATCGTTCCGAATGATGCGCTTTTCCAAAAGGCCTCCAGTGGTCTTACGTAGTCTAGAATATGTGAGCATAAAAGAGTTCAAAGATACCTGAACAGTAATGTGCAGAGCAATCTGCAAGTGTAGTCATTAAAATGAGCCTGAGGTGCCGTGAATTGTGCGCGCACACTAAGGTTTCTACTATATGAGCGTGGGGCAGGGATTAAGCAAACAGGCAAGCTAAGCAGTTCAATTCTGCGACACTGAGTACTAAGACGTGTGCCATTCCTCTCCCGTCACTCTCCAGTTAACACTGTTTGCAAGTTAATCGGAAAGAAACTGTCCTTAGCAGGCTTTATTTTATTAGTGTTCTGAAAAGTTGAAGATAAGTTTCTGAGATGTTGAAATAAAGTTGAAATTGAAAATGAGTGTTCTTGTGAGTTTTTGTTTTTAACATGACATTCAATAAACTATTAGTCTAATTGTTATTTTCGTTTATGAAACAGACATAGAATTTCATGCTACTCTCGCCATAAACATCATTGTGGTTGTCATCCCATAAAGTGCTGATCCATAACTCAGCTATGACAGCATGAATACGCTACAGTATTTCAGTCTCAATTATTCTTTATATAGTTCGGATCAAATCACTAAAATGAGGAGTGGCTCAAGACCTTTGTACAGTACTGTACGTTTCTCAGAAAATTTACTAGAAATGTATAGGAACCATATTGTATTGAGAATGTGCATCTAATTTTATTAGTTTATGAATTTTTATATAAATTCAAACATAGTGCATATAATTGCTAACTCTAATTGAAAATCCGTAGTAGTGGTTACAAATAAAAGCAGTCAATGAATCGCAACACAACAGGTTGTATTAAAATAATAAAAAAAAACATTAATGCAATGTTTGCATTATGAAACATCAAATTTGTATGCAAATCATTATTTATTGGTATTTTCTCAGACATGTCTGTCTTTAATAAAAAACCTTTTAAGTGTCTGTGTTTAACCAAATTTACACAGAATTATTGTTTCCCCAATAAAGATTCATGTCAAGTCTACAAATATACTTATTGCAGTTTGCTTCATATTAGGCATGAAATGATCCATTTAACTAGAATAAAACGTTGCTTTATGTCTGAGAATTTGTTACTGATTTCTGTAGACGTGCTTCATCAGTGTAAAAAGCGACAGCTTTTTCTGAAATTTAAAGTCAATCCAAATTAGGTTGGACCAGGAAAGGCTCTCTATAAACAGACGACACACTGCAATAATAAAAAAAAAAAATCTAAAGCTTTTGATGATTTGCAGCTGTGTGTCAGGACAAAAGTGCTTCTTCATATTGTCTCATTTATCATTAATGAGGTTCAGTATCTCAAACAGAATGTGTTTTCCTGCAAAAGTTATGGGAAAGTTTCTTGGATAGCACGTTTGAAGTTTAAGCAGCCATCTTATTTAAATACCACCTCCAGTTTTTAAAATCAATCAACAGTGATGGTAAGAAAGTATGTATTGCTTTTTTGCTGTCACTCAAAGTAATGTATTAGATTTTATCTAAAAATATACTCCTAGAAAAACAAGTGCTGGTAGCAGAATTCAGGTGTTACGACTGAGACTGAAGCGCCATTTCTATATTGTTTTTACTGTGTAGTGTGGAATTAATAAGGCAATATAACTTAAGAGTTATAGATGCATAGCTTTAAATGAGAGTCCCCACTATCAAAGTAAAAAAAAAAACTACATTAGGTAAGTCGGACTCTTATACTCCAGTTGTTAGGAGAGTCAGTGAGAGTGAAACCAAAATGAAATAATTCCAGCATAGGAGTCTCAGAAAACATTGATCTGAGGCCCTTCAAATTATATAAAGAGTTTGATTATGCACATGCTCAACAAACACCATAATCTTTTTCTTCCTTTTTTATAAGCAAAACAGATTCTACAAAGCACTATATACAGTAATTTGCCGTGCCATGAGGTAAGCTTATTTTTTCAGTAGTTTACTATGAGTTATGTTCAAGACAAAAAGGGAGGTATAAAACTGATTGACATTTAGTGTCAATTAGAGTCCTAAGTACAATAGGTTTATTAAAATTTTAGTTGAAATTTTAAGATTTGGTTCAGGATGGCTGGTTCAAATTGTGAAAATCCTGCATTTGTATTGTTTTTTCCCATGCTTGCATTTGTTTTCCAATTAAAATATTGAAGGAAATACGATGACTGCTTTATCTCAATTTATCTCATAAATAATAATAAATGCCTGCTTTCATTTAATCTATGTTATCTTTATAGATTTTGAATTTCTCGCTGTTTTAGGACACCACTTGTACTTGCACCAAGGTGTACTTACAAGCATTAAGATTAAACCGATACTTAAGAGACGGTTGGAACAGATGGATCATTCGGTTGGTCAAGGCCCGCAGAACAGGTCTGCTTCAGTCAGTGTTAGGGGAATTGCTCTATTATTTTTATGTCTACAATTACTAGGACAGCAGTGTAACTGGTGCAGGAACACAGATAACAAAGATGTATTTAGGGCTAAATAATATTGAGTGTACCTCTGTTTAAAGCTGGAATCAATACTTCTTTAAGCATGTCCATTTTTCATTTAGCAAGTGGGTCTGTCTGTTAGAGGAGGGGCATGGAGACGAATGGATGCGGTGAGTCATTCTTGCTGTTGCCATAGCAATAATAACCGCAAAAGACAAACTTTAGGATTAAAAGGAATAGTTTTGGCCAGAAACGACATTTCATAAGCTGAGACAGGTTTTGTATCTGACGGTTACTTCTTTAATTTGTGTCGGAGCTACAATGTTGATAGCAACCAAGGGAAGTTTATGGATACCAGGTATAAGTCTTGTGCAACATTGTGCACGTCAAAAGTTTCATAAAATAGAAGAAATTCACATAATTACACACATGGTTGTTAAATGCTTAATTATGATTTGTTAGAAGGAGTCGATTAATTTTCTATAAAGTCAGCTCTAAATGAATGTCTTTTTAATATGTTTAACAGCATTTTTATGTCAACAGGGGACAGGAACTTGACTGGTAACTACAGTACTTCATATAAATGTATTTTTTATTGTGTTGCTTTTTTAATTAATTAATTGATTGATTTCAATTTTTATTTAAATAGTAAGTAAAATGAATATATACATTCAGTATTTTAGGACTGAGTCAGGTGCACTCCATTATCAGTGCTCAGAAACCATAAAAAACCCAACTGTGACTTTGTTTTTCTTCTGTTCTCCATCTTCAGGACACAAGGCTTTTCAGGGTTTTTTGTAACAGGGCAGGCTGTAACTTTTTTTGTCTGATTAAGTTAAAGAGAGAAAACAAAAGGCTGGTAAAACAATGGCAACAATTGTTTCATGGATGGAGAATAAATGGATAATAAATTCTTCTGCAATAAGAGGAATAAAACACTTCAGGACATGGTGTTTTTGAGAAATCATCAGCTTCATGATGATCCCACCTCATCACATCACCCCACTGCTGATTCTTTTCCTATAAGGTCACTTAGCAAAGGATTTTATTCCTTTAAAACCACAAATTCAACATATACCTTCAATAAAACATAAAAAAGTAACAGAGTTGTGGTGAAATCCCACGAGAATGAAGCCAGCACAGTACTTGTCACCAATTTGAGGAAAAGACAAATCTGTCTGTGGGAACTGTACACACAATCATTCATGAACACCACTTGAACATTACAGGAACTTGGCTGGGAGTTATTGCCACATCCCTCATACAGTCCAGATCACACTCAGAGCCATTAAAGCCATGTTTGAGTTCTGGCAGGCCAGTGTTTCAGATGTTAAGCAGGTGGTCTAAGCATGGCCCTGGTGTCCTAAGGAAACTTCCTACCTTGATGGTCTCCAAGCACTAGTGAAATGATGGAATGAGTGCTTTAGTGTAGCAGGGGATTATATCGAAAAATAAATATTTTTAATCTTATCATTGTGTTCTGTTACTCTGCACAATCAAAAGTCCCAGTATGACTTGAACATCCCTTGTATGGTATTTGATTCATTGTGGATCCAGATATATCTGTCGATATCTATTGTATAATCTTCCATACATGATGTTTTGTGTATTTCTTAACCAGGTATATAAGTTAACTCCTTAGCAACATTAGCCTCTTAGCTCCAGTGCAAAAGTTGCGCAAATTTCAGAGTTCAGATCAGGTCTATTCCGAGTAAAGTGGTTATTTTATTTTTGGCTGTCATTTCAGTTGGAAAAGATGACTACAGGAAAAAGAAAAAAAAGAGAGAGAGAGAGAAACAAACCTGATAAGTGAAGTGCATGTTCATGCATTTTTCCAAAATGGCTGTTACCCAAAATCTTTATCTAACATGTACCAGAGGCCTTACTAATGCTGAGGTTGCAGCAGTTCCTCTTTTAAAGCACCAGGGGGAAACAGATAGCTGTCCATAGGTGCTTTGGGAATTCTAGTGTAGAACCATGTGTGTGCATAATGCCTCTCATTATTCCCTTTCTTTAAGTATTAGCCTCAGTGTCATTCTCTCAATCTTGGAGCTGTGGATCAGCTTTGAATGTGTTTAAATTAAAATGCAATAATTCAATACAGACAGTTTACCAGAGTCGGCAGAACCGATTTAAACTGGAGTAGAGATAATATTGCCACCTAATACAGACTAAAACTGATTATTATTATTTTTTTATTATCCCATACAAATGGATACATTCCTTGGTTAGTTGGTGCTTTAATGCAGTGATCATTATATAGAAATTATGACCTCTGGTTAAGATGCTAAAGAAGCAATAATCGAGGTCCCTTGATTAAAGAAATAATATAAATGTTGGGAAAAACAACATGACCGTAGCGGAAATTAAAAGGCCGTCAGACATGCAACTGTCAGAAGAGTAGTCATGAAATATATTGGAAAATAACATCTTTATTAAACCATCTCTGTAGGGCTTTGACTATTTGTTAAGTAAGGGAACGTCTTGTAGGGATAAATCCAGTGTCAAAGGTACCTGCTGGTGAAATCTACAACATTTTCCATCTCTGGTTCTGGAGGACGCTATGCCATGCACATTTTAGTAGTTGCTCTGCTTCCAGAACACCTTATTTAACTAATCAGGTAATTACAAGCCTTTTCTGCATAGACGTTTGAGTGGCAGAGGAGTAAAACAATGAAATGAGTAGGACAGGGATCCCTCCAGGACCAGTGGTTGGGAGCCAGCGCTGTAGACTACGTATCGGTGAAAATTTAATTTGTACCCATCTTCTTTACATTTTCCAAAAAATTGTTTTTATTTATTTATTTTTATGTGACAATTTTTTCATTGCATGCTTGCAGAATAATTGTAAAAAGTTCACCCCAACCTACACCGGTAATATTTCCAGACTTAAATTCTCTCGCCATTTTTAAAATAATTTTCTGTTCTGCCACCCCAAGACCTTTGTCTATTGTATAAAAATTAAATTGTGCCAGTGATGGATCCAATAACTGTCCACTGTGTACTTTTTTTTCTACCTTGGGTTTTCTCCCCAGGTTATTCGAGCAGCTCAATTTGGACCAAATTTACTGTCTATATGTTTGTCAATTTAATGGAGGAACACATTGTTGGTTTTGGTGTTTTGGTGTCATGGTGTCGTCACACTGCAGTGGTTTTGCTGCTCATTGGCCCTGGAGGTCAGTGTGTGGGAAGAGCTGCCGGCTCTCAGGGTCTTTACAGGGCTTTGGGGCGTCTTCACCCGTGTCCCTTTGGGCTCAGCCAAGCCTGGATCCACTTCTCTCATTCATGAAGGGGTCAGAACGTGGGTCAAATCACCGCTTTTCTGCTCCCCCGAATAACCCACACCGTGTGTGTGAGGGAGGGTTTGTGTGGGTGTAGATGAAACTGTGTATTTTTAGATGGACGTGTTTTTGGGCTTGTCATAGTGATTTCTTGGCATGTATGGCTTTCCAAAAATGCCTTAAACCACAGACGGGCACAAAGAAATGTGGTGTGTTTTGTTGAGTAGAGCTTCAGGGATGCTGCTTAGTGCTGTTAGTGAATGGGGTTGGTGCTGTCAAAAGTAAAAATGAGGAGCTTCTCATATTCCATTAACTTCACTGCATCTGCAATTGTTGTCAGCTTGAGTTCATCAACAATAGAACTCTTTGCACTCAGCCTTGCTGCTGGAATGCCTCTGCTCTCACTTTCTTCTGTAACCACTGACCAGCTGCAGCTAGTGCTTTCACTCTGTTGACAGTCCCCACATCTCGTCTCTCTCCTTTTTTCTTCTTCTCCCTTTCCTTCCTCTGCTGGCCCGTGGCCTAACCTTTGCCTTTGAATGTCTGTTTAGTGTGGGGATAGAGATATCAAGGGAGAGCGAGACTGACACTCAGCGCTCCCCTGCTCAGTAAATATGAACTGCACCCAAACGGACAGCCTCATTTATCACAGGATGAAGAGAGCCAGAGGGAGGGAGTGAGGGAATGAGTAACTGTGAAGAACAACATGGCTTTAGGATGCTGGAAAGGCAGTAAACTGGGTAAGAACATCAGTGTCCAGGTTAACGTCCAAGACAATAGCTGGACTATAGAAAAGAGTAGGTTCAGTTCAACTGGTATTATGAGGAGGGCTCACTTAATCTCAAGTCAAATTGTGGTGGATGTAGATCAAAACAGGTAATCTGCTCCTGATTGTGCTCCTGTAGCGGATAAGCCTAATCCTCACTACTGAACACAGCTGCTAAGACCCCACGTAACTGAGCTCTAAAAGGGTGAAATCATTAAAGCCAGCGTTCTGTAAGGCTCTGACTGGATACAGGGGTGCTAGATGCATTAAATCATTACAAATAAATAAATATCAACTTGTGTAAGCTGTGCAATAGACAATACCTGGAATATTCTGCATGTCAGAAGACGGTGCACAGGACGAAATCATTAAATTATAGCTGAAACAGAAAGTTAAAGTGATAATCGCTGATAGGATTACAGGCTTATTTGGATCCTGTGCAAAAAAAAAACCTTTTAACAGAGATTTAGGGATTAAATGAAAAAAGATTGATCACAGGCCTTGAGAACTTACTGACTTAAAGAGTTTGGAGTACATCCTCCACCATCACACCAGGTTCGGCTCATTAGCTAATTCTGAGTTGAATCATATACAGTATTTTGCTTCAGGAATATTCAAAACCTCTGCAGAGTAGTGATCCACTATTCGAATATACGAATGTAAGTGGTGACACTTACATTCGTATGTACAAGCGTTGCTGTACCACCCCTCCAGGGCCCCCTTTCAATCCTAAGCTTGTATGACTGTTTGTGTGGAGTTTCAGATGTTTTCCGCTGTTTCTCTGGTTTCCTCACACCCCTGCAGATCGTGCCAAATGGTGGATTAGCTCCTATAAAATGCCCCTAGGTGTGAATATGTGTGTGCATGTGTGCATGGAACATACGTCTATTAAAACCCCCTATGGTGAAGATATTGTGAAAAACTCACATTTCACATTTTGGATTCTTTGCTTTGAGTTTTGATTGTAGGAAGCAACTGTAACTGAAATCTTTAGGTAAATGTTATTGTGTGTATAGACTAATAATCATGCAGTAACGTTTCTATCTCTTGTATTTACATTTTTGTGTGCTTTGAAATGTCATTGGATGACAGATGATAATTGTGTCTTCAGATGCTGCCATTTAACACAGTGCTAGTTGGATGGCACTACATGGGTTTAATTCACAGTAATTTTCCCATGTGATGAGATTGCATAATAGTCATTTTACCGTCCAACGTATTTTCAAAGAGAATTAAAGGTAACGTAAAGGATTTTTTCCATAGGACTATGACAATTTTTTTTATAAACCTCGGTCAAACACTACTAATTACATTGACTGTTAAAAAGGCTTATAATTATGGATCCTTGTAGCTTCCAGCCCCTTATGGTCTAATATTCTATAATTAACACTAATAACTACAACATCAGTGCTAATTGTCTGTCAATAGGCACTAAATACAGTCTTTTTAATCCTCAGTCTTGCCCACGTGTCCTCGACGATTCCCTGAGGACCAATTGGCAGATTTATGATACATGGATTAACATCCTCTGAGGTGTTTCCAGAGCATAAATACAGCCTTGTAGAGACTTCAGCACTGCAAAGTGCTTTGTTTGCCTTGTGTTTTCAATGCTGTCACTTTCAGTGTTAATTATGCCACTGAAAAGGGGCATTTTATATCCTAAAACCATTTTGTTTTTACACACATGCATTTATCTCTATGCAGTACTGAGATTAAGGTACATTACAGAGAAATGATTTCTTAGTGACCATGGAACATCTATTTATATTTGCAAGAGGATTTGTTTTTCCGAGTCGGTTTATGTGGCCTGTGTCTGCCATGGATGGCCATATTACAATAAGAGCTAACATACTTTAAGCAGGTTTATAAATTAAATAAAAGCAACTATAGGTTCCTGACTGAAAGCTCATAAAGTGTATGCTCATAAAATCATCTCTGCTGGATCCTCCATACCTATTTCCCTGCACGACGTTCGATTGCTCTTCTTTTTTCCTTAACCCCTTACCTTTTCCCTCATAGTCGCTCTTCCTTATTAACTTTTCTTCAGATATTTTTCCATTTGCAAATGAAGCCCATTTCCACATTGTCCATATTTGACCTAGGCCTCTCTCTTTGCCTCTCTCTGCTTCTCCTTCTCCTCCTATATTTCCCAATTTCAGAAAGAGACAACTGAGAGGGAAGATGATGTGTGACAGTTGCCATATTTCGATCTTCTGTCAGTAAGATTAATATTGACACAATGAGTATTTTACCAGGAGCTATTTGAGTGTGTGTGATGTGTATTTATTTCATTACTTGGGGTTGGGGCAGTTTTTCTTAAGAATCAGATGGTAACTGATGTGTAGCCTGAAATTGATAGAGTGGATTGTGGCCTGGGACAAAATAGTCAATATAGTCACACCAAAAGATGTAGTTACCATGGCCTTTTTTTTATTTTGTCCAGACAGCAATGAAGCTCAATTTACTTTATTTTTAGTTTTCATGTAATAAAAGAGAGCAAAGATCGAAGATATAAAAAAGATTTTTTTTAAATATTGTAGGGTAAATTGGACATTCATGTTTGCTTTAATTAAATCTAAACGCAAAACTTTTTTTTCCATTTTACTTCACTTTTCACCATGCACCAAACAAAAAAACGTTTTTACAAAATTAGATGTGTCCAACTCCAGTATGGGAGAGCTAACCTTTTTTATTGAAGGCTTAAAGTAGATAGCCCAAGGGACTCCTCAACAATGATTTGACACAATGGTGCCGATGAGTATCATTGTGTTATCAGGGGCCTCAAGTAGATACCCTTGCTGTTAATTAATTATTGTGTTGCAGATGTTTTTGAGCACATAAATGCAACATTTGCAAATCTCACTACACTTGACTTTGACACATAAAGTAAATGCATCCCACAGGAGGGTCATGCAGAAAAATTCCCTAGTAATAACATAAAACACTCATATTTCATGCACAGAATTTCTTAGTTCTTGGATACCATCAAAGTAAAAAGTTTTCTCAGTACACCAGAGCCATGATTGGCTGTCCAATATGCTGGCCTCCCAGGAACTCCTTTAATGGCCCAAATGTGTGGGAATAGCTTTGAGTGAGGTCAACACTGTACAGGGGATGTGGTAATAACTCCCAGCCAAGTTCCTGTAATGTACAAGTTGTGTTCGTGATTGCGTGTATAGTTCCTGTTGCATCTCTTTCGCAAGTTGGTGTCTGTCAATCTGTCAGTTTTTCTGTCAGATCCGGTGTTCCTCACTGAATGTTCATGGGAACAACTGCAGTGGACTCCAAGCCATCTTCTCAGGGATCATTATTCATGGACACAGGGCCATTTTATGTTTGCACCATTCAAATGTTTTACTGCAGCTCTGAGAAGAGTCTCATCAAGTCTTCTGTAAATATTAATCTATTTCACACCTTCAATCACAAGATTTATACTTTTTTATATATATATAAAAAATCACTTTTCTGGAAATTGTTTTTTTTTTGTATTTCAAAACCATTCGTATCTATTAGTCACCAGTTCATCTACTGGAAAGTTTTTGGGAAGTGTGAGGAAACCAAAGAACTTGGAGGAAGCACATGGTGACAGTGGGAAAATGGTAAACTCTGCACAGTCAGTAGCACAAGCTCAGCATGGAAACATGGGACTGTGGAACAACAATGATACCAGCTTTAACACCAAATTAAATAATTGTAGGCATGTTGCAATTTTTCTGGTAAATACCTATTTAACCGATTACCTAAATGACATGATTAGATTAGAAAAAGCAATGAAAATGACAGAATACAGCCACTAAACAGAAGAAGACAATGTATTTCAAAGCTTTTTCAATAGAGAGTCTTGATGACTGGACTTGATAGCCCGTCATGATGATTCCTCCAGTTATAGGAACATTTGACAGCAAAATGTAGTAATGTCCATTTTCAGGTATTCTCCAATTTATATAAAAAAATATTTGCAATTATATTTAAAATATGGCAAATTATATTTCTCTCATCCTCCTAAATTATTTACCTCTGGCACAGAAATGCATCTATAACAAAACTTTTAATTACAAAAAAACCCTATAAGTGCTTATTAGGAAGCTTTGTTTAGAAGCTTTGAACTTCCACGGTTTCGGCAAACCACACCATGGAACAGACCTATTACACAACAAAACATGATTTGTCTGGAAAAACCAACTGCGGTGCTTCATTTTGTCACATGATCAGTAAAGCGAAACTATCTCTGGGCAATGCATTAGATGCAGAAGTGAACTAAATGTCTTCAAAAGATTTTTGGAGAATGCTGAAGCCAAGAAAAAGAATGCATCACTTAAAGTCCGCAATACCATCTATGAAATAGGACACTATCCAATTTGGATGTTGTGAAAACACGGGATACTGTTTTCTTGTGTTTCACTCCCAAATCCATACTCCCCCTCCTTTTAGCTTTTGCTATCACTAGCATTGGTTGTGTCACATACAGTATGGGAGACATGATTATAAAGGTCTTAACTAAAACAACATGCATGAGGAATCACAAAGGAGTTTTCATTTTCTACAATGGAAAAGTACTAGTTACTTTTATCAGAAAGTAACGCTGTAATGTAATTAGTTACTTTAAAAAGTAATGTCCTCCAACACTGATAATAGGGAGTTGTCATCAACTACTAAGGTGAAACTGAAACTGGGTAAGAAGAAGGCAGATGATCCTCTAAACTAAAATTTTGATATTGTTTTAAATGCTTCTCATGATCTTCAACTATTAAAAATAATTTAAATTGTTCTATATAATTGAAATCATTCTTTCTTTGTTGCAGTTTGCTGCCAGTGACAATCAAAGCACGTGTTTTTATTAAAACACAAACAACATATTGTTTATACTATACTGCACACTTAAATTACCACAAATACATCTGCAGGCTGATTTATCCATCACTCACAATTCTCATTGATATAACAAAAACTATTTTTACTTTTTTTTTTCATTTGTGCTATTTATCGGTGTTGTGATGCAATAAAAGAATGCACAATAATATTTTCTATCGGTTTGCATTACTTCTTCCTTTATTAAAAAAAAAAACAATGAATAGTGAATTTGCTGAGCAATTAATGCCATTTATATACACTTCAAGACCAGTACATCTTACACTGGAGTTAGTTAACTTATTCATAAGTGCATCAAATGTACTGAACTATGAACAGCTTTAACAGTTCAGTGCCAAGGAAGGAGACAAGACTTTTGCTGTTGCATTGTTAGAAACAAATGACTTTAAATAATCAAGGTAATATAACTGGACTGAACGCTAGAGACTTCTAGTCCTCTGATAAAATTAGACATATTCTTCAGGATATTTTCTACAAAACTGGAAAAGCATGGGTTAACAAAAAATTAGTACATAATACAATAGTTCATGAAGCAAAAGTCTTAGTTGAATGTACTGTAAAACTGAAATGCATTATCACAAGAAAGAACATTGTAACCAGAAAGTCTGTTTGTTTGTTTCGCTCATTGTCTAACTCTAAAATGTTGACCGAGGATACTAATGCTATTTAATGGAGCAATTAACGTTGACTTGGCTTTGCAGTTCAGATGAGGCATTTGTCCACTCATTGATGTCAGCCCCAGTGCCCACTTGGGTTGTGGGCTCCAATGCTAAAACACCCATTGCACTGTAGTTGGAATTCTGCCCATGTCTAAGTATAACAGGATATTTTTCATCAAGGAAGGAATTCTGTGATAATCCATTTTTGGTTGTCTTCAATGGTCTTCCAGGTCCTTTGGCGTTGCTGAGCTTTGTGCATTCCCTCTTTTTAACAATTTACCAAATTGTTGATTTGGCCACTCAATGTTCCTCTTTTTATAGGTTTGTTTTATGATTTCAGCCTAATGATGCATCTTTTGGGACTTGAGAGTTCTCATGAACAGCTGCGTAAACTTGCAATCTCTTTATTTGGATTCATCTCCTTAATTTGTCATGAAATCATGAAGAAACAAGTCACAACTGCACATCAAACTGCTTATCAGTCAGTTGTCCAGATATGATGGAGACAAAGTTAATGCATTTTGTTAAACCCCTTGAATTAAAAAAGTCTGAGCTTCAATCTCATCTTTATTGTTACATTTCAAAACAAATGCCGTATGTGTGTTTGTAGGTTTGTACACACACACACACACACACACACACACACACACACACACTGTATATACTGTATGACTATACATATATAAAAAAAGTCTTGAAAATCTGCAATAATCTTTGAATAGGTGATATTGAGATGTGTCTGCTACTTATGCTCTATAAAGCCTGCATAATGGCTTTAATTCATTGTTAATTGGTGATTATAGTGGCTGGAAGCTCTAAAAGAACTTCTCCTTTGCAGGCTGGTTACTCTAAATCAACTTGTGTGTGTGTGTGTGTGTGTGTGTGTGTGTGTGTGTGTGTGACCTGCAGCATTGAGTTTTGTTTTATGCAATCATGCAGCAAACCTACTAGGTAGCTAGAGATAAAAAGAAATATACAGGGTGGCCCAAAAGTCTGGATCCATAGGCAAAAATAAATATAAACTACAGCAAATGCTCCTATTGACAACCTCTGACTTCATGACACTTGTGTTTACGCTAAATACAAGAATGTTGAATATTTTTTAACATATAAGGACTGATGTAACATGCAGAGATAATTTCCTCCTTTAGTGCAGTAACTGTTCTGGGCTGATACTGAGAATACTGACTTCAGATGACCCCAGAGAAAAAGGTTTAGGTCTGGTTCTATTAGGGCAAGAAAAATAAAAATGTAAGAAAATTACATATAGATCCAGATTTTGGGGCCACACTGTATATTTGAATGCCATGTTTTTGTTACTATGATTAAAAAGCTCTTCTTTAAACCTTGTGGTATACAGAAAGTCAAGTACAAAATAGTTGCTTTATTTTAACACAAACTGTATGTGAGTTAATGATGACTGCAGCTTTTTCTTTGTCTTTCGGCTGTTCCCTTTCAGGGGTCGCCACAGCGAATCATCTGCCTCCATCTAACCCTAGATGGACGGTTACAAAAGCTGCATGGACAATAAATGTGTGCTATAATGAATGCTAATGTATACTACCTGTATAGAAGGTTTAGTGTACTTTAGTTAACTTTTTACATTGGGGATCTCTCGAGATTTTACCAAGTGTTCACCTGGTGAGATATAGCAGCACAGATAATAAAAACACTACAAACTGCAAAGTGAACAATAGTGCCAAGGGGTGTAGTTTGACAAAACAAAAACTCCAGGTTCCTGTTCCAATCCTGAGCAGTTGTGTTGGGAAATGACTTCATTACAGCTTGCAAATTACCACTTACTTACAAGCCACTACAAGCACAGCAAAAATGCTAGTTACATCTATTCAGGTTATCCTTCTTCACAGCTTGTGTATGTGAAATAGGCTTTATCATGACTGGGATAAAGAGATTTTTGAATCAGTACAAGTACCATACGTATCATGAGCATAGCACTTAGGATGTATGTCATGCAGCACAGCTTTGAAAAAAATGTCTTAAAATGCATCATTTACATTCACAGCATTTGGCAGACACCATTATCCAGAGAGACTTACATTTTGTCTCATTATACATCTGGGAAGCTGAGGGTTAAGGCCCAACAATAGTAGCTTTGTGGTGGTGGGGTTTGACCCTTGAACCTTCTGGTCAGCAGTGTAATGCCTGAGCTACCTCTGGACGTCAAGGGCAAAAGGAGGAAAAAAACAGTCCTGTCCTGGTCTTGGAGGATCCCACATGTTTTAGTGTTTTCCCTGCTCTAACACATTATTCAAGGCGGCACAGAGGCTCAGTGGTTAGCACTGTCGCCTTGCACCTCAGGATCGATTCCATCCTTGGGATCTATTTTTACTATAGAGTTTGCATGTTCTCCATGTGTTTGGTGGGTTTTCTCTGGGTACCCTGGTTTTCTCCCACAATCCTACCACTGTCATAAAATGGGAATAAATACAATGGTCAAAACCTGGGGCCTCTATGCTCGCTAGTTGGACTACAGAGGGTCCTAGATGGATGGATGGATAAATGGATAGATGGAACACATACTGCTGAATTACTTGTTAGAGAAGGGAAAGACTGATATGTGCATGACAGGAGATATTCCTGGACCATGGTTGGCTACATGTCTCCTACAGCATCATATTGATTTAAACGTTTGACATTCCCCACTTTAGCAGGTTTCTGTTGGAAATGTGGGGCCTAACACTCTAAGGAATGCATTCGAGAGAAAAGCACACAGAAACAGAAAGAAAAACAAAGTCCAATGGGGGAAACCGTTATCTCTGGAGACTTTTATTGTCTTTCCACTTTGAATCACGTGACTGCCGCTCGCGCTCCGGGGCCGACAGATAAATTCACACACAGAGGGAGCGCGTGCGCGCGACAGAGGGAGGGAGAGAGAGAGAGAGAGAGAGATGAGAAAATAAATTACTCTGGAAAGATATGACGGTGGGCTACATGCGGCTTTAAATCTAAAAGGGAATTCGCGACACACTCGACCAATTTGTCACTGCGCTTTTTACGGTTGTAGCCAGTTTCTTTCTTTCTTTCTTTCCCTCCTGATACTTTTCCCTTAACGCACGCGCTCTTGTGTCCACCTGCGGAAAATGTCCTGCTGATAAACTGAGAACTGTACTTATTAAGCAACGCCGTCTACAACCAATTAGAAACGCACAGTCATGATGTCTTCTTTGCGCATGTCCGTAAATGACCCATGAACTTGTCGGTCCGTTCAATTAGTCAGTGTGGAGCTGTGACTCCTCTCAGAGTCTAACATCATAACAAACCGAAAGAAGGAGGGAACCTGGATCCAGTGAAGAAAGAGAAAATGAAGAGGGGGGGGGGTACAAACCAAAGTGGAAGATGGGTGGAAACGAGGGTGGGGGCATGGGGACGGATGGAAAAGAGAAAAGAAAGAAATGCAGTCTTAAAGCATACCCCCCTCTCTTTTATTTAATTTAGACGCCAGGCGAAAATCGATCCTGCCATTCGATACGCAATCCGAATCAAGGCGAATTAAGCGGGCGGAAATTAACTCTGAAAATATTTTTGATGGAGTGGCTTGTAGTCTCTCGGCCAAATGGACTGCAAAGTGGAACAAATGACAGGGGCCTAGTGGTGGAGACAGCGGCGCTCCATCTTCCATTAGGGCGTAATGGGATAGGTCCAGCCCCCTAGCTCGACTCGGCTGCATTAATCAAAACAGCCGCTATATGAAGATTTATGGTTCTCCGCGTCGCCGCTTCACTTCAACGCCGCGGAAGCCTGAGCCAGGTCGTGTGTGTGTGTGTGTGAGAGAGAGAGAGAGAGTGAGAGAGAGACTCTGCGGCCCCCCCCCCCCCACAGCCTCTGCCTCTGTCTAACCAGAATGCGCGTCTCCGTGCGTTCGTCTTTATACCGGAACGCTGCGTAAGCCCACCGTGGCATGTGTCATACACTCTTATCAGTCGGACTGTGGGTTAAACAATGTTTGAAATATACTAATTTAGCAAATGATGCCATTTTTTCTTTCTCGATTATAAGTTCATTGTTCACAGAATTCCAAGCAAGAGATCTTAATTTGTATTCTGCTTTATTACCTACTAACTCTTAACAATGGATGGCACAAAGCATCCAGTTTTGCAAAAATGTATAAGTTTGGGATATAAACTTTAAATTTATAAATGCATCCCTAACACACTAGCTCGAGCTGATGGAGGAAAGGGAAAAACTTCCCAAGACTGATGGAGACAAACTTTCATGCCATAGGTTCATGTTCAAAACATCCTTAGGGACATTTTTCTTAGTTATACAAGTGAATATTTATATATAATATAATTACATAGATTTTCAAAGTATTGCATCCTCAGGAGACACCTCACCATATTTGTCAAACCGTGTCTTTGCATTCAACACAATTTTCTTAGAGCTTCTAAGCTACATGAAAGCTACTGTAAGTTTCCATTTCCATTTCCCCCAGGGAACATGGGGCACAAGGCAGGCGCCACCCTGGATGAGGCACCAACCCATCAGATCACATAAACTCACTTTCTCTTACACGCCTGGTCATATGGACAATTCAGAAATGCCGAGCGGCATACAGCATGTCTTTAGACTGTGAGGGAAACCGGGTTACCTGGAGGAAACCCATCAAACAACAGAAGGACGTGCAAATTTCATAAAGCAGCCTGGTGGTGAGATTTAAACACCGTCAACCCAGAAGGCACAATACAAAAATGTCTAAAGATAAATAGCTAAAGTTTTTCTTTGTAATTTAACTTTCATTAAAGAATGAAAATTAACAATGTCTTTTTTTCTTTTACTTTTTGAGAATTCTTTCTGGTATTCTGTATTAAACAAGAGTGAGAGTGACCAAATGTATCTCTTGGTGACCCCTGATCCTGCACCTGGCCCTCTCCCATCACTGTATACACAACGATGTATACACCACAGCAAAGAGCCTTTTACAAAAAGCTGAAACTGTGTTTAATGCTAGGATTCTTGTGGACCAGGCTAACTGAAAGTTATGGAATAGTTTAGGCATACCATTGCACAGAACAAAAAACAGGATATCACCATCCATATTCCTAAAAAAGCATCTTGGTTTTCAGAGTAATTTCTTAAATTGAGTAGGAACAAAAATGCTATATTTCCTAAAAGTGCATTGACAAAATCCATACCATGTTATTTTTGATTCTGTAGTCTTTTTCCCAAGCAATCGTTAACGTTGGTCAAATATTTTTATAACATAATCTGTTTAACAGAAGCACCATAAAGAGGTGAGAAATTATCTCAATTTCCTGAATAAACAAAGGCCGAAGGTAGAACCTACAGTATGAGACTGTCTGGTTGCGTCTTGAGCTGTCAGGAAGTTTGAAATTGCCATTGGTGCCCCTGCTGGTTAATCAAATGACCTATCAGGAACAATAATTCAGTTCCATTTATTGTAATTTGAATAGCACTTTAACATAAGACTTTTTACCAAATGAGCTTTGCAAAAATACAGATGTTAAATCTTTATGTAGCTTTATACTATACTATACTATACTATACTATACTATACTGTGCAAGTCAAAAGTGACATAAAAAGCTTTGTCAAATCAGCCTCAAAAAGAACCCATCATCTATGTGACAGAATGGTGGGATTACACTGATCAGCCATAACATTAAAACCATTAACATGATAACCACATAGGTTTTGTTGCAAGGTTGTTCCATGAGGTCTGGTTTCTGGATCTCTGAGGTGAGATGTGGATGTTGGCAGGAGATCCTTTGGATGCTTTAGGATACGGAATAGGGACTCCACTGGCACATCCCATGGGTTCTAGATTGGATTGGGATCTGGGGAGTTTGTAGCTGGGCCCCATTCTGTTGTATACTGGGTGTTGTGGTAGCTTTCTTTCATAGCCAGCATTACTTTTTGGCGATTTATGCTGCATTTGCTTTTCTGTGGGTCCCCCTGGGCATGGACTTGGGTGCACTGTTAAATGCACCTGTCACCAGTTTGCTGGTGTATAGTTGATGATCAATGTTGTTCAATTCACCTGTCAGTGGTCAAAACTTTATGGCTGATTGGGATATATATCATTATTCTTTCAGGACTACGGTATTTAGATGGGATTACACCCTGAGGAAAGGGGGAAAGGCAGCCTTTAGGGAATCCCTGTAGGATTAGCACAACAATATTTATGGAATTCATGTTAATCTGAGCACTTTTTCTTTAATAAGAACCTAAAATTCAGGTTTTACTTTTAATTTCTTATGTACTGGCTTGCCCTGCGATGGATTGGCACCCTGTCCAGGGTGTACCCCGCCTTGTGCCCGAAAGCCTCCTGGGATAGGCTCC
>JAQQZS010000019.1:8475215-8491781 GCA_030068045.1 Platyallabes tihoni | reverse complement strand
TCGTTTCACTGTGTACTAACTGTATATGGTTGAAATGACAATAAAAGCCTTTGAACTTGAACTTGAACTTGAACTTGAATTTGGGTGGGAGCAAGACTATCTTTGTTTTGGTAATCATTCATGTTTGTGCTTTCAAAAAAAAAGATCTTAACACATTTTGTGTGGCCCTTCTACTATTTATTTTTTTAAATAGAAAAATACCTGTAATATTGATTTATTTTTAAATTATTATTTTACTAAATTATAGTTGATTTTCCAATCCATGTGTTTGGATTAATTAATTTCTTATAAGCATACTGGTCGCTTCCAAAACACACATACTTCTTCTAGTGTGAAAAAGTGAAACTCTCACCAAGTTTGAATCTGCTGTGCTAGAAGATTTACCTTGTGGATTGGATTGAGAAAACATAAATTCTAATGTACATGAAAGCCAAAAAAGAGCCAGAGATTGGTGAACAAATACTACTCAGCAGATTTTGGGGATGAGCCTAATTATTCATTGATTATGTGATTTTTTTTTGTGTGTATAATTTTGCAAATGTGGTATTTTGTAACGCTATAGCTGCCATGCATGCTCTTGCTCTCAGAGTTCCTGAAATGGCCTGTAGGAGTGTTACACCGTCTATCTAGGTTTTCAATTTATTCAATTTTATTAACTTATAAATTTTAAGTTTAACCCTTAATGGAGTAAATAACATCATTTGGTAATTTAAAAGTGCTAGTATGAGTATCTCAGGAAAAATATGTATTTATATTTATTATGTATCAGGTATTATTTGGTATTTTTGGATTTTTAATAAATGTGCCTTGTAAATGTTTTTAAATATTTTTGTATACACACTCTTTGAAAAAAAAAAACCTAGATGGGTGAGGACCCACATATAGTAACTTCACTGACCTTGATTTGTAAAATAAATATGACAACAGTAGAAAAAGTATTGAAATTTCCAAGTGCCTTATTGTTTAAACTTCAACTTATTTCTATAGATATGTTGCTCTAAATCTCTATGCATTGTTTTGGTGTATACTTTTTCCTGTTCCTGTGTTGTCTCAAATTATAGACCCTTTTCTATGTTTCACTCTTTTTAAACTGTGGCTAGGTAATTGCACAAAGACATGATGACTGATGACCAGATGAGCCTTGATGAAGCTATAGATGCTGGTATATCAAATGGTACAAAAAAGCAAAACAATCAAAACATAAATAGATAGATTGCAGGACTGATGAATTGATAGGTCTTTGAAAGAAGGTCAAACTTCTTTTCTCACAGTCTCAAACCATTGTGAAAAGAAGAGAAATTGATTACCACTCACAAAAGGGCTGAAATGACCAAGAAATTATTTTTCTGAGCAACCAACATTGTGTGAGTGAGAGAGTGCAAAAGTGTGAGGGGGAAAATGAACCACCAAACCTGTCTTTGTACAAAGTGTCTCAAAACTAACCACTGTCATCTTCAGGTGTTGCTGGTGTTCTAGTAAAATGGCCATTCTACTAGGATTGAAACTATTAAAGAAGAGAAGTTGCACGCCAGACCAAACTTCTCATTTCCTGTTTGTTCATGAGCACTATACATAACCTGTACATTCTGCCAGAGGAAATACATGATGTTACTGTGATGTCGTGAATTCACCTTTCAAAATAATTTTAATTGCAAATTTGCCATACTGTGTGTCAATGGATAAAGCCACAATGTAGTTTTCTGCTAATGACATCTTGTTTCCTTTGATAATAAACATCTCAAAGCCACATTTCTCCCTCTCTCTCAAAACACATTAGAACTAAAGACATCTCAGAAAAAAATTAAGGCTTCTCTAATCACATGATGTCTGTGTGGAGCAAGCTGTTTAAATGAACCGCCACTAATGCCTTGGTGATGAATGGATAGACAAAACAACCATCTACAACGACCAGAACAAATAGGCCTCAGACGCAAATGGAGATGGGCGCTATCGTCACTTGCTCAAGGCCGGATATGTAGATGGAGTTTGAGATGATTGCACTACAGAGACAGAGATGAATTGAGGAGAACAAATGAGTAAACACGTTGGGTCTGATTGGGAATGCACCGAAGCCTGTGCTAATCATAATTAATCACTTACTTATTAAGCGTTAATTACGCTTTGCAAATATATCCTCACTATGTAGGCCTGGTGATTGAAGTTGTTGGGGATAGATGAGACAGTATTAATCTATTCTTACTTATTAATTTTACTAATTAAAACAACGAGACACAGATAGAGGTGGTTTTGTTTAAAAAAAATAAAGAGGTTACTATAGACGAATGAATGAATGAATGAATAAATTAATAAATTAACAGATACAAAATTTTAAGAAAATGATAGAGAGGATACTGTAGATGAATGAATGAATTAATTAATGAATGAACACCTTTTGGTCAAAGGATAGAGAGGTTACAGTAGATTAGTGAATGAATGACTGAATGAATGAATGAGACAGATATAAGTGGTTTTGATGAAAGGATAGAAAGTTTACTGTAGATGAATGAATGAATGAATGAATGAATGAACTGTTTTGGTTACTGTAGATGAGTGAATGAATTAATGAATAGATGAACAGGTGAATGAATGAATGAATGAATGAATGAACAAGAAGACATAAATGGTTTTGATGAAAGGATAGAGAGGTTACTGTAGATGAATGAATGAATGAATGAATGAATAACAAGACAGATAGAAGTGGTTTTGGTGAAAGAATAGAGGTTATTATAAATGAATGAATGAATGAATTAACTGTGTTGGTTACTGTATGTGAATGAATGAATGAATGAATGAATGAACAGATGAATGAATGAATGAACACGAAGAAATAAGTGGTTTTGGTGAATGGATAGAGAGGTTACTGTAGATGAATGAATGAATGAAATAATTAATTAATGAACAACAAGACAGATAGAAGTGGTTTTGGTGAAAGGATAAAGAGGTTACTGCATATGAATAAATGAATAAATGAATGAGCAACAAAACACAGTTAGAAGTGATTTTGGTGAAAGGATAGAGAGGTTACTGTAGATTAATTAAGTAATGAATGACTGAACGGAGGAATGAATGAATTAATCATTTAAAAAATGTATTAGCAAGCCAGGTGTGTAGGTCATTTGAACTCTTGGGGGAATGGGGTTGCCGGTTTCTACAAGATTCAGCTTGACCAGATAACACTCCAAGTCCTAATAATTAGACACATCCTTGACAAAAAGTTCTTGTTCCCTGAAGCTTAATCATCCGTCTAACCAGCATGACCACCACAATTACTGTCATGGTTTTTTTGCCTTTATTTAAGTAGAATTTTCTAGTTGCATAACAATTTGTTTATGAATCTTGATATGAATTCAGAAAGCGTCCAAGAACGTTTTTGATTGTGTTACTAATTGCTTCAAGGGTGTGTGATTCCTGTAATCGTTTTGTACCCACGGTTTACCCAATTGGCCTTATTCTCATGTAGTCTAGACCCTGCTAAAAACATGTTATTAGGTTCCCCATTTATTTCTCTCCCCTCTTTGGAAATGGCCCACCTGAGCGGCCTGATGTAGGGCGGGGCTCCGTAAAGACGCTAATGCCCAGTAATACGGGCCAGATATTATAATCTAAGCGCTGTCACAACGCGTTAGCTCACTCAGACTGACGTTTCAATGTGAGCACGCACAGGTGACGCGACGGGCCAGGAATCGTCAAAAACAGACAAGTCTATTATATCATTCTCTTTCTCTCTCTTTCTCTCTCAGACACACACGCGCGCACGCACACGCGAGCGCGCGCGCACAATTTAGGTGTCTATCAGAAGCTAACGATCCGTGCGCGCTCCTGTGGTCACGGTGCCGCGCGCTCCTCGTTGGTGATTTATGCGCAGGTGTAATTGAGTGTTAATAAAAGTGTGTCCGGAGCGCGTGTAATTGTGTGCTCTAGCCTTTCTGTGCGCAAGGGCGAGCATAATCGTGTGTAATCGATGATGTGAGTGTTTGGGCGTCTCGGAGAAGGTTGGATTTTCACAGAAGCGCATCTAGGCTGTATAGTGGCCGTGAAGATTGTCTAGGACGCAAAGGAGGTCGTGAGCAGTAGAAATGAACTGTTGTAAATTAAAAAAAAAAAAAAAAAAGATCATGGGCATAATTGTGAGCTTGGAAAACAAGGTTGAAGTTTAAAAAGTTTTTGCTCAAATGCTCAGTACTAGGGCATATAAATGTATAGTTGCTGTTTTTCATCTGCATGTATGATAGATAAGTTTACTATTCGTAAGGTACATTGCAAAAATATCAGCATGTATTTTACTTGGTGTGTGTGTGTGTGTGTGTGTGGGTGTGTTAGACATGGTATATATGCAGGCACTTGGTAGATAGGCCCTGTTTAATTGATGCAGGCTGAGAATCGATCCCCCCGCCTGGCCTAATGAAGGCCTGATTGGTTTGTGAGAGCTGGCTGGTTCTGCTCAACTGCCCAACTACTCAACTAATCCACAGTGCAGCGCATTAACAAACACACACACACGCACACACACAAACTCAATTTACCATCTCTCTTTCACTTGCGCTCTAACATTCTCTACTCACGAGCACTAGCTCTCCTTTGTAGCTCTTATCTCTTTTGTCCAACACGTCTGTACCCACTTTTCAAACATTCTATTCAGCTATCTTCCATAAGTCTCTGAGTATACCTAATAACATTAACCTTTACTTGATCAGTGGTGCCTACAAATGGCCTATTCAGCAGCAGCCGCTATCACTACATACAGTGTCATCTGAAGATGAGACATGAAATAAAACAATGATGATTTTGTAATATGTAGATATTTGGAAATATGATTAAAAGTCATAACTTAAGTGGCAACTTAAATGTTGTTTATTTTGTGCATGGAAGTTGTATTGTGTTGTTCTTCCCTCATCATGTAACAATTTATTTTCTAGCATATTTGTCAGGCAAACATCTGCTCTCATTAATCTCATTCTGTGTTGAAAATGTAACATTATGTGACAGGCTTGCCACAAAAAGGAGGAAGTGTTGTGGCTTTTATATTGTTTCTAGGCATATTATATTTACCTAGGGAATTATATATTGGGGCACTTGTAACAAGCTATGGCCTAAAGTTAACAGTTAAAACATGGATACTGTCTCTGTGCAAACATGATAGATCACCTACAATTTAAGAGTTAAGACATTTAAACAAAACAATGTTTTGATTAAAATTAATATTAAGTAAAATGCAAAGGTTATGACCAAAAGTATCTGGCCATCACAGGTAGCCTATGTACATTGCCCAGCGATAAAAAGTCACATAATTTTATTTTACTGCCTTTAGCTTTGATTATGGTGCACATTATAGCCACCAATTCATGCTCCCAAAATCACTCATTCACAGTTTGAAACCAGAAATATCCCTGTGCCTAGACGTGACCAACAAAGGAAGCAACCCTACATCATAACAATGCCTGCAGAGACTTTAACACTGGGCACTGTGCATGATGGCTTCATCGTTCATGCACTTCCATTCTTACCCTCCCTAACATGCCCTTGCTCTAAAATAGGGTCAGTGTGGACCTATCAGACCGCATGACCTTTTTCCATTGCTCCTTAGCAAATTAAAAACCTTTTCCCAATCAGTCTTACAAACAGGTGGTTTTCTTATGGCCACAGCTGTTTAAATCCAATCCTGTGACTTCTTGTGCAATGTGGAAATGTTCCTATTTGGACTATTAAACATAGCTGTGGTTTTTAGTGTGCATTTTTATGATGCAACTTCACCAAGTGTTTAAATCATTGATCATGGTAATTTTTCTAACCACATCTCTTTCATGAAGATGATGGTTTAGCACTATCCTTCAAGATTTTAATAATGCATTGGATGAATTCATATAATCTTGTTGTTTTTCTTGCTTGATGAAGAACCTTCTGAAAAGGCAACTTTGGCTTATCAGTGGCTTATTTATTTTGCCTTTTTGAACATCCAATCCCATATATAGTCCCCTATTTACTGTAAAAAATTAAAAAATAAAAAATAAAAACGTTTTTTTTTTTTTTAACTTCACTCTTCTGGGAAGGTTTGTTTTGGTGCCTGGGCTACATGTTGTGGCCCCTCCAGTGAAATGAAATTAATGCTACAGTACACAAAGTCATCCTGTACAATAGTGTGCAACAGTTTGTGAAAGGCCCACAGAGGCTCATTAGAGGTTTCCAAATGAAATGGCCGTATAATATGTAAATGCCTCTTTCTTATAGTTATCACTACTTTAACATATTAGAAAGTTTTTGCCTTTTTTGAAGTAAATAGTTATTTCATTTCTTTGACTTACATTCAGTAATGTGCAAGCAGCTTTAGGATTTCTTTTCTCTCAGTCATTCATTCATCATGAACAGCTACTTTATACTTTATAAATCCATAGATTATCCTATTTAGTCCAAAGCTCTACCCTCTCGACTCTAAAACACAAACTATAAAGCATGGGGTCAGGGGAGACTTCTGAATGGGTTCAAGTAAATCAGTTAAAATTACACACTACAAACATTATAGCCAACTCATTCAAATCTAAATATGGTGTCATAAAACATTCTGACATCTAAAAGCACTGAAAATTGAAAATTCATAAGAAACCTTCTTATTAGTTTAGGAGTAACAATTATCGCTTCCAATGGGTGTCTTCTACTTACTATAATCCCTACAAATTTTATGTTGCTTATAGAAAACCTTTACAAGGCGAAAAAATTGCATGGAATCAGCTGAACAAAACGTGAAATAAAATGTTTATTCTGTTCATTACACATTTTTGCTTTTTAGGTAATTCATGCAGATTAATAAAGACTACTTTGAGTATCTAATCAATGTAGTTTATAGGTCATGCTAAGACCTGATGTTTAAGCATTTTGCAGTGATTTTTCTTAACATAACAAATGTATAAAGAAATAGACATTCCCTGACTTTACCTACAATGGTGTATGTGGCATCTGTCAGCCATTAATTGCTTATGTGCTGCTGTAACTGAATGGCAGCTTACAAGACTGACGTGCCACCCATGTAACTGTTCTAGTCGACATTGTGTCCAAGCAGTGCAATAGCCACCTCTGCTGTTATCTGTCACTCTGTCACTCAGTGCTTGGACAGAAGTTCTTTAGATGTAGGCCTCACATCTGTTTGGTCTTTTAGTTCATGACAGTTAAGATCAGCACTGTCCAGATACAAATTAACTTATTAGAACATTTAGAAAATTTCTTGATAAACATGATAAACATGAAACTGGATTATCCCAGGCAGAGGTAACAGTGTGAAGCAAAGTTCTCTGAGAGAGCAGAGAATCTTGAGTTAATCTTGAGGCTTTAAGTTGTATATATATATATATATATATATATATGTAGAGAGAGAGCGAGAGAGAGAGATAGTACTAAAGGGTGCCAATTGTAAATGGAAGCCCTGCCATTAGCGCATTAGCACAGGAAAATATTTATGATTATAGCCACAGCACTTCATGCATATGTCACCTGCATCCAGGTAAGAAACTTGGGCAGAAACTTTTTTGCAAAGTGCAATACTTTATGGTTTCCATGTGGGAATAGGCCTCACTGAATCAAGATGATTCAGGCAAGTGCACAAGATGAGAGGAGCTACAAAAATGAAAGTGTGCCAGCAGCTGGCACCAGCATCTCATCAGGTAGCAAGAGTACGATGGCAACTCAACAGTGATTCAATGGGATATATATTGTACCCAAATTTCTGTGACAGCAGCTAAAGGGAAACTTAGAAGGTTACACAGGCATATAGGAGTAGCCTGTGATGACCTTTACCTAAGAGAAAATCTATCAAGTACTGTGGGCTGAGACCATTCACTGCTTTATCAAGCATCAATAGTATTTTTAATCAATATGTAATTTTACTGGAATATAATCAAACATTGTGGTTACAGCAAGTCATTTTAGATTAACTGGAGCCTATTTATGCATTTAATGAAGCATCCAGGAATAGCAATAATCCAACCTAATGGTAACAAAAGCATTCCCTAGTTTTCTACATTATGCAGTAACATTATCCTTCTTAGCTTAGCAAGGTTTCTGACATTTGTCCTACAGTACGAATAGTATCTACATGAGTTCCATATGAGGGACTTGAGTCAACAATCATACTCATTGCTGCACATTAATGTTACTGACTAAATGTCATCAGGAGTTACTACATAATCAGAAAACTTATTTCTACCTGCCTTTGGGCTGAGCAAAAGTCCTTCTGTCTTTTCATAATTCATTAGGAAAAAGTTACTCAGCATCCAGTGCCTAATGCGCTTTACACATTGTAAACTGCACTGGTGTCTGTCATATGGCTTTGCCAAACCACATAGCTGGGTATCATCAGCAGAGCAAAGGGAATCTAAGACCATTTTAATAAATACATTTTATATTTAGTAAATAATTGGTTATAAGAACTCAGCCTTATGGAATTATTAGTCAAATATACTTTAAGGCTAATGAAGCAAGTGTATATATACATGACCTTTATGTTGATAGAAAACATTTAGAAGCTATACTATTTATGTTTAATGACTACAAAAAAATATCAACATTTTACTGGCTGATGAAGATTTGAATAAGAAAATCTTACTGTATGTTACAAATTTTTAATAACAGGCTTCACGAGTAAAGAAAAGTGCGAGCTATTAAACTGGTGTCTCGACAAATGTTCTGGTAACCTGGTGCAGAGTTCTCCACTGCCTACCTTGGGCACACACACACACACACACACACACACACACACTGCAGTTAAGTGGTGTGTGTTTACAGCTTGTTCATTTCCACTCTGCAACTCTTGGCTAAGGCAAGACGAGGGAGTAAGGGCAAGAGAGGGAGAGAAAAAGAGGGCAATCGGAAGAGAGAGGGGGGCAGTGTTTTTGTCCAGGAAAGAAATAGCCCTCTAGGTTGTAATTGGAGGCAGAGAAAGAGAGAAAGTGGGAGGGAGCGACAGCAGAAATTGCTTGGCTGTGGCTGTGTGGGATGATAGTGTTTTTGACAGGTAAATAAGCCTGTGATTGTCGACAGTTACACTGCACCTTTCTGACCCCAACACACACTGGCCTCCTCCATCTATATTTCACTCTGACACACGTGCTGACTCTCTCTATCTTTCTTTCTTCTGGCCTTATCTATCTCTTCTTTCTCTCTTTACTTAATTCTTCTATCCCTTCCTATTCCTCTGATCCTTCTGAATGCCAAATACATCACAGTATGCATAGAAGTGTATGATCACATGCTATCATTCTGATAAAAGTATCAAGTATCAGGAATTTTAGTATCGAGACACATAGATAGATAGATAGATAGATAGATAGATGCCACACTCTAGGCGTATCTCTCCTTCTTCCTTCCTCTTTTCCCTTCCTTCTATCTTCCTATCCTCTTTTATCAAGTCAACAACCGTCTCTCTCCCCCTCCCCTCCTGTTCCCCACTTGCCTCCTTCCCTCCCTCTCTCTGCCTCTCTCACTTCAATCTCAAGTGTTTTCAATTTTATTCTAGAGTGGAATTAACTACCCCCGATGTCAAATTGCCGACGAAATCGATAATAATATCTTTACAAAAGAGGATATTCCAGTCTCTCGCGTCGGCTTTTGAAAAATGGAAAATTTAGCCGAGATTGATTCATTAGTTGACACGTTATAGGACGGTATAAGTATTGATCGCGGCCTGTCATGTCCCATCTCGGCTAATCGAAGCTGAGGCGCTCTGTCGATGGGCGCATTTTTCATAATTCCAACGCCGGGGAGAGAGACTAGCCGATGGAGGCGACTGCAAGGCACTGAGAAAAAAGGAGAGAGTGTATAAGGGGAAGAAAGATAGACGGGGGAGAGATAACTGGGGGGGAAAACAGGCAGGGGGCAAAGAGTGGAAGACCAAGAAATAGAGTGAAAAGAGGTATGGGGTAAAAGGGAAACAGGGGAGGGTGGAATGACGGGGACTTTCGTATCCACAGAAGTCTCCGGTGTCGAGTGGAGGCCGGTTAGGGGGTAAGGTATGTTTATAGTGCAGGTATCGCCAGTGGGGCGTAAATAATTAATGCATTATCTAATTAAATACAAACGATGAATAAACGAGATGGATGGGGAGAAGAGCATAGGAAAGAGACCTGGGTGGCGAGACTGAGGGGGGAGTAAGAGCACCAGGGCAGGAGGGAAGAAGAATACGGCTTAATAGCGTGCGTTGAGGGCGGGAGGCTGTGAAAATGGGGAGATCGGATGAAGAGAGTGAGTGAACGGTGGGGTGGGTGGGGAGGGCAGTAAATAGAAATCGAATGGCTCTGGTGCAAGAAGGGAAGAAGCTCCGATGGTTAAAAAAAATCAACTGAAGAGGCAATGACGGTGATAGAGAAACTTTTGATAGTTGTGATGTTCGCTTGAAAAGTTATCTTTTGGCTTAAGTGTAAGGCCTTCAATCTCCTCCAACATGTCATGCCCGCACATCACCCCGGACCTGCTCGCCTGTACTGTGATCCTTTCAGCGGCAAGATGTGTACAGATTTCCCTTTGGATGCCCATATGTCTAATGTTTTTTCACACTAATCAACATTATACGCAATGATGCAGTCTAATAGATAAATTTAAATGGACGGCATAAAACACGGGATCGACAAAAAAAATGGCTTTAAACTGAACAAACACAAATCTTACTAAAGCATAAATATATTAATTTCGTGTAATTATACGCCTACCATTTTATTATTCAGTTACGATCTATAGACAAACACTGGACTGGATTCTTTGCTGAATATGGATTGAACTCATTTCAAATATGTACAAATGGCAGAATAATGTGCGCTGTAATGAAGATGCGCGCTTATTACAAAAAAAAAGAAAAAAAAAGCTCAGTTTATATTGGGGGTGTGGACTTGTTGGGGGGAAAAGTATACATGTAGTTACAAATAGCCAATTGTAAATATAGTAGGCCTTCAATTGTGTAAACGTTCTCTATGAACAAAACGCAGGGGACACAGATGGGCATCAGATATTTATTATTATGATGCATCACAATTAGGCTTACAGCAGAATAAATTAGACGAGGAATCAAGTGGAGCTGATGAATCCACGGAATTAGATGGATTCAGATCACATGTGAACAGTGGAAAGAGGGATGGAAAATAAGGAAACGTAGATGTGTAGGCTATGTGAGATGGAGAAATACGGGGAGGGGTGAGAGGGGGGTATCAGTACTTGGCAGTCTCTGAGTATCTCAGGTTCTCTCCGGCCTGGAAAAGCGGTCGATATTTAATTGTTATTGCTAGCATGGAACGCACGGAAGCGGTGCCTGTACGAAAATTTCTCATTTATTTGGTATTCTTGTGTTCTCTCCTTCTCTCTGCTCCCCCCTCGCCGTTTTAGAAGAGCACTAGAAATGTTGGTTGGGGGGTATTTAGACACTTTGAGGTGGAAAGAATGAGGGGTATAGTTGATAGGGACAGCAGGGGGAAAAAAGACAAGTTTTCGTCCTTAGACATATTGGGTCCCCCTTAAGCACTCGCCACCACCCGTCTTCGTCCCCAACAGCCCTCCCTCACTCACCCCAACCTGTATATACCCCCACCTGTCCAAAATGAAAAATCCGTCATTTTCCATCAAATGTCCAAGCAAATATTATCTACACTCCATTTCTAGAGATCGAACCTTATTTAGTTCTATAGGATTCGCCATCTGTTTTCAAATTTCATTCCTGCGCGAACTTTATTTTCTCTGACTTTGGACAAAATTATAACCCGATCGATCCGCAATCTGCCCACCGTCTACATATATTTTCCGCGGCGGATTCCCTTTTGCTGTCAGTCTCTGGTCAATTCGTTTCTGCCGCTGGCACCAGATCAGCGCACTTGGCACAGCAGCTTCGTACAAGAGACTCAAAGTTGCGCGCCAGCAGTTTGATACAGAGGGGGTCGCACCCCACACCGAGTGCTACTCCACTCTCTCCTTCCTCTCCAACTCCCCCTTTCACACTTTCCCTCTCCTCGGCTCTCACTGACATGCTTCCTATTCTCCTCCTCCGCTCCGGTTGCTCTGCGCGCTCTAGCGCGTGACTCGCCACGTGCGCTTTCAGTGCGCGCGTCCCGAGATTAAAACACCGCGGTCAGACTTCGCAAACCTGTGGGGTAGGCGACCTGTCATTTTACTCTCAAAGTTATGCTCTTAAAAGGTCACTGCTTGCATCTGTTTTTTTTTAGTCTGCATTTTTATGCTCTCTCTATCTCCATCTTCAAAATTACCACCTATTTCTGTGCGTAGCATGAGATATACTGACAGCGGACAATTCGAGTTGTGCATCAGATGATTTTTTTTTTTTGTGGTTTCTAGTTGGTTTTGGGACTGCAGACCTCGGGACCACCAGGAAATCCGAGTGCAAAAAGACAGAGCCAATGTGAGGACGCAGCGTCAGGTGAGTGTTTCCTCTACTACTTCCCAAGGGACCCCGAAATTCCAAGTTGGTTTGTTTTGGTTCAGATACAGTAGTTAAGACACACCACCGTAGTCTAAATGTAATGGTGCTTTCTTGCGCAACGCATTTGGCGCGATAGTTAAAGCATTGTGAGAATTTGTGTGGAGTTGTAAACTGGGCAGTTTTTCAAATTCACTTCGCCTCGGGATGAGTCTGAAAACACTGTGCCATTCTGTAGCTGGAGGGTGCGCAAAGGGCGCGCGGGAGTGAAGTAAACGGAACTGGAGTTGTTGGATGATACGGTAGATGTATGGTGCGCTTGTCCTTGCATTGATTGTTTTGTTTGTACGTAATTGTTCCAGCAGATTAATAGTCTATCCATAGATCTCTGGCATAAAAAATATGTTTGAGCATATTTGAAATTTTAAGAGTGAAAGTCATTGCTTGTGTAGTCTGAAGTTGCTTGGATGCACAGTCAAAAAAGGTGCATTGAAATACATTGAGTTAGACGTTATTCAAGTATTTATATTTACTTGTCACTTAAGCTACACGTGGTCCCATATAGTAATCAGTGATGCATATTCTTCAGTTAAGTCAAATCTGTTTTCCTATTTTTTTAAAGAGGTAATTAGCAATCACTAGGGGTAATTGTAAATACTGATGCATGTCTACATTATGACATTTAAAGCATGTGATACAAGTTATATGCATTATAGTTTAGACTGTAACCTAATTGAACTAGGCACGTAAAACTTATTATTGTACAATGTCATGTCCCATAGAGAATTAAATACATAAGCATCATGCCTGATTATGCCATTTACATCTACTGATAAAATGATGTTGCACTCTAGTCAATCATATTTAAATCACTGTTCTCTTACGGCCTTTTTTGGACTTTAAAGTAAAGTTTTAAGTCAAAGGAACTACTACCGAAAAGCACACAGTAGCCTTAGCAAGTAGTGTGTGTAATGATTTAGAGTCCTCCTTAAAATCCTGTTGTTTGATTTAAATGGACTGAGTGTGTCCAGTGCTTTGGGACTCATAAACTATGCCTTGCTGTATAAGGCTCAAGCACTAAGCACTGCTCAGCACCTAGTCTGTAGAAAGATTCATATTGTAATGCTCGAAATGAGACTGCATTCATTTGGAACATTCAAAAGTTTTCAATTCTCTTGCAAGTGGGGATGAGAAGTATTTAGCACACTAAACAGTACTGAAAATGATAATCTGCTACATTTTATTGAACTGAATATGTTACTGATTCAGATGAATATAAAACAAACCACTATGTTGGTTTTTACTTGCCTGGCCATAGAATACGCTCTTGTGGCAACCTCTATTAACCCCTATATCTCACAACCGAACATAAGTTAATTTAGCCATGTTAAACTATATTCTGCTCCTCAAAGTGCAGAAGTATGCCTAATTACCCACAATTAAATGCCTGCGCTAACATGAACTCAGATATGGAATAAAGTGACATGAGCAAGTGGAAAGCAGATTCATATGAAGTAAGTTCTAAGTAAGGTCGGTAATGTTGGTTGCGTGGATGACAGATTACTGTGTCATAACCAAAACATGTAGGTTAAACTCTATGACCCTTTTGAAAGCATAGAATGCATTGTCAATTTTCCCTAAATTCCCAAGGCTGTATTATTTTAGTACATATACCACTTGGAAATAAATTCAAAAAATAAATTCAGAGGTAGCTGTATGCTGTACCAAATATAGATGTTTTAGATGTTCCCTCTGCAGTCAGTGAATATTTTGTATGTCTTTGGTTTGATTGCCATAGATGGTAAAATAGATAGTTATGTAGGACAGTGATCATGTGAAACAACTTCCTCATTTTGTGGGGACTGTGTAGGACTACTGAATAGAGATTCCTGGCCTCTTGTGTGAAATAAGTGATTTCAGCAGCCCGCCATAATGAAAGTAGGTTTTTCTGTAATTTAACAATTGATTAATGTTTATTTTATCTGAATAGACCATCAATGCAAATCAAATATTTTATAGGTTGAATTATTAGCAGAAGTCATCAGTTTCATTGAGCACTGAAAAATAAATATTTTCTGAACATTTGTTAGAATACTATAGCTCACACTGCAAAACATAAAACATACTTGGTCATTTTAATTGTAATAGTAAGCATACTTTATGTTGTATCTCAGGAAAAACAGTCCAACTTGAACATGACTAATCAGTTAGAGATAATTGTAAACAGTAGTAGTAATAACACCAGGCCCAACAGTGATAACAATTAGATTTGATTTCATTTGAGGATGCCTCCACAGCTGCTACCCCTGCCCCCTTTAGTGCCCCTAACCTCTCTTAGAGACCACGCTACCCCCCACCCCAAGGGGCCCGTCTCCCCCTCAGATTAAAGTGGGTGTGTTAATTCGGTGGTGTAGCGATCGAAGAGCTCTGGCAACAATGGGAAATGGGCTATTGATCAGACCTGCTCAGATTAAGACTGGGGAGTGGAGCTCTTTCTCGCTCCCTTTACCTCTCCTTTCCTCTCCATTTCCCACTTCTTTCTTGGGTCCCTTGCCTCTCACTGCTCATTCTTCCTCTCTCTGTGTCCTTCTGTCTATCTATCTATCCATCTTTCTTCCTTACTCTCTTCTTTAGTTGAAGCTCAGTTTCCCTGTTCCGTGTTTATCTCCCTTTCTCCTTCAAGTTTATACGCTCCATCTGTTTCAGTGCTCCTCTACATCTAATTTTTTGATTACATTTCTTCCACGTCCGAGTTTCTTTCTTCTTACATTTTGCTTTCTTGGCTTATAGAAATGTCATTATGAAATAGCATGTCTCATATTATAGTTTAGTCTAAGGTGATGTATTTGAACATACATTTTTGAATATAGGAAATGCACCTAATGTTAAGTTAATGCAGCTGTGACATTTTTTTAAAAAAAAACTTGAAGTAATACTGTTTAAGAAAAAAAAATCTTCTTAAAGAAAGTGGAATTTTCTGTCCTTTTGTCCATCTATAATGGTGGAGGAGCATAGCCTTCTGCCTCCCATCTGCTGAAGGTATCAGTAATGGTCGGTTACTACTAGTGACAGTTAAAGTTGTCACTAATGAAGGAGTCTACTTAATTATGTCCACATTGTCGAAAAGTCATGTTGGACAGATGATAATCCTTTCATGCATCCTTTAGGCATAAAATGTAAAGAGCTATTCTTATATGCTCATCAAACTTTAAAACAGATTTAACAAGCTGCCAAATTGAGAGGATTAACTGTTATCAAGCCATTGAATATATAGCAAGGGTATTTGTAGGTTGCCGAGGTTATTTCTGCTATGTGAGTGTCTTTGTCCTTCTGTCCTGAGATTTGATTATTTTTCATTATTCCTGAAAATCATCCTCCTGTCTTCACCTCCTGCCCTGAATCCCACTCCTCCTATGAATCCAAACAACTATAAACACAAGTGAATTGCATGGGTTTTGCTAATAGATTATTAAGTAGCTGATTGCAGATCAATTAAGTACTTAAAGTTTGTTAGGCAGAGTCGATGTCTATGGAGACACACCGAGGTGGTGGGGATCTCATCTCCGAGGTTTAAAACTGCACAGGTTTACTGCCCATGGGGTTGCACATGGCAAAACCCTAGGACTGAATGAACATATATATTAAGCTTTACAAAATGATCGAATCAGTGGGATTGTACTTGTATTGTGGGTTCTGTAGAGGTTTTGATTATTTTGAAATTTTATTGTAAGATGTGTATGGTTGTAGCATTATTATTATTTTTTTATCAGTAGAAGTTGTGACATGTAATTCACTTATCCATTAAGTTGTTTTAAAACTTTTAAAATATTTTCAACAAAGGTTCATAAATATTTGTTAAATTTGCAGTAAGACTAGAAACCAGTTGCCCAGATTAGAAAATAGTAATTCATGACAAAGAACCTTTAAAAAGGGTTTTAAATTCCCATGTGGTTGATTCCCATAGATTCTCTTTGTCTCGCGTATCTACACCTGAAGTCCGCTGTGATTGCTGCAAAAGAATAAATAAAGAAAAATTTTTGACTAATTTTATAGATTATAAGATATGTTATATAGATATGTTCCCAAATTGACCGAGTGTGTGAATGTGCGTATGAGTGTGTGCCCTGCGATGGATTGGCACCCTGTCCAGGGTGTACCCTGCCTTGTGC
>JAQQZS010000019.1:8469258-8475115 GCA_030068045.1 Platyallabes tihoni | reverse complement strand
TAAAATAAAGAGGCCGGGTGGTGGATCTGTGTTTGTGTGTGTGTGTGTGTGTGTGTGTGTGTGTGTGTGTGTGTGTAGGTATGTATGTATGAATCCACATAGGAATTGCTTTATTTATAAAGAAGCACTTTACGATCTCAGGATTGTACTGAGGGTCCTGACAAGATAGCTTACGTCTGTTTATTCTGGGTTTTTCTACACAGTTAGGACATTTTGGTCCTGACAATACACACACACACACACACACACACACACACACAAACACACACACACAAAGTAACCTCATATTCGAGACAGAGGAGCGGAAACGGGTCGAATCCTACTTCAAATTCTCTTTCCTCTCGGCTTGTCGACCGGGGAAAACAAACCGACCTGCGGCTCAGCGAATAGGGATTTGCTAATTAACTGCTAACACACACACACACACACACACACACAGATTGGGGGTGGTGTTGTGGGCTTCACACCTCCCCTACACCCTTCTTTTCATTCTCTCACACACTCCAAGGGCCACGAGCTGCTTCCCGTTTCTAGTGCCCCGGAACCACACACAAATCTTCACACACCATTCACATTGTGACCGATTGGAGGGAACGAAGCTACCGATCAGGAGAAGTGGAGGTATGTCAGAGAATGCACAGCGTTTTTTTTTTTTGGAAGTTGTGTCGGAGGCAGTTGTATTCAGAATGCGCCTTAGGATGTTTTTTTTAAGTTGGCGAATGGAGTAGGTCAATGAGGATGATGATGATGATGATGATGATTATTATTATTATTATTATTGCTGCTGTTGTTGTTGTTATTGTTGTTGCTGGTGTTGCTGTTGTTAGTTGTACTAGATATGTGAAATCTTGGGAACTGCTTCACAGAAAAAAATATAGTAGCATTTGATTTATTAATTATTATTCTTTTTTTTTTTGCATTCAATTTAATTTAGCTCAGTTTTAACCCGAATTGGCCTTAAGTGGCTTGGATTGTTAGGGATGTTCTTTGAGCCCTCACCTCCAGACCACACTATCAAACAGTCAATTAGGCAGTCACCCATACAGTAAAGAGAGCCGTTTAATGAGCTGCAGACACGCACCGTTCGATTCCTCTTTATCTACTCATTTGCCTTTGTCATTTTTTCAGATTTTTAAATTTATTTATAGAAAATAATAGTTTTACAATGCAAGTAATATTTACAGGATGTTGTATTTGATACAAAAACATTACTGTCAAAATGTCACTTTTAATTTTTCAATCAGAATATAACATTTGCATTATCATTAATATGAATAAAACTAACAGTTAATTGCTGGGAATCCAGGAAAACACCAAAATAGCAAAAGTAAGGACATGCACTTGCGTCCACAGCCTATAATTAAATTTGACTTCGGTGCCGAAGTGTGCCTCAAAGCGCAAAGGTTTATCACTCTTGTGTGTGAAATTAGTCACGTTTCATATCCATAAAATGATGCATTTTAAGCATGTTGTATGAAAACACCAGATAATCTGTAATATTCTGCTTTCTTTGATCCGGTTTGAAAAGATATTAATTT
This sequence comes from Platyallabes tihoni, assembly GCA_030068045.1. Lineage (NCBI taxonomy): Eukaryota > Metazoa > Chordata > Actinopteri > Siluriformes > Clariidae > Platyallabes > Platyallabes tihoni. The sequence continues at coordinate 8,473,577 of JAQQZS010000019.1, read as the reverse complement.
TCCCACTTGGGGTACCATGGACATTATTTTTCGCGTTATATTTTAACCAGTGCCTTGTAGCCTCACTGTGCTGGCATCATATCAGGTCTATACACAAGTTTTACACGTTTGGTTATTTGCCTGTTTTCAAAAAGTTTGCGAAATGTTTTAATTTATAGCGGCTTTAATTAGAAGGGTATTACAGGGTTTAAACACTCAAATTTTAAAATAAAGGTAAACAAATTTCAACGGAGGCTTTCAATGTTTTACGGTGGTTTTCATCATTTATTCTTTTTTCGTAAAAAAAGAAAATATAATACAATATATGGTCGTCTGTTCATTTTTTATGATGAAGAAATTATTAATTTAATTACATTTTTACTCTGGATTGACGAAACAAACTTTTTAAAAAGTTAATTCCGGTCTTTATATCGTCTTTATTCTTTTCCCCCGAGCATTAGTTGAGTCTATAATAATTGACTATGAAATTTTGTGAGAATTCTTGTAAAAGTGATAAAAATGCAAGAACAGGAGAATAGGTCTGCATCTGATCGGGGGAAATAAAATGTTTTGGCATCGTCGTGCTTATTTTTATCTTATATTTCTGTTTTCACATACAGACTCAGACTGACCACGGGTTACATCGTCTAGAGATGTGGAGGTGATACAGAATATTAGTTAATTCCATTACACACCTACTTCCACGACACTGCGGCTCACTGTGTCTCTCATTCTGTCAATATTTAGCGGAAATGTTTCCGACATTAAATGGCAGTTGGGAAAATCTCTGCTGTCCACGTCACTCAACCCCCTTCATCATTTATTTTTACTCCTCCACGACCTCCCAAACCACTGAACCGGAAATAATAATAATAATAATAATAATAATAATAATAGTGGTGGTAAAAAGCTTTAGATAATTTTGAAAATTCCCAGAAATAGGCTAATATCTACAAAACAACAACAACAACAATAAATAAATAATAATAATAATAATAATAATAATAATAATTATTATTATTATTATTATTATTATTATTATTATTATTGCATTATTTTAACTAAAATACATATTTAAATGTGCAATATTTTAAATCCCAATTTCACAGTAATATGGAATTTGCGGAATTTCCGGTTTTGATTGCTGGGTGTATTTTATTCTTATGCTTGTGATTTAAATCTTTAGTTTGTGTTACATTTGTGCAGATTTTAATTAACAGACCTTACACTTTTTCATATTAATGGACACGTAACCCGAACCATTCGTTATTTTTAAGTACATGTTTGTTTCTATCTTGTGTGTAGTTCTACCGTTAAAAAGGCAGACGCTAATTTCGATAAATATAAATAAATAAATAAATATCACATTGATTTATTCACCCAAACTCAGGTTTGTTTCTTTTTCTTCTTTTTATTATTATTATTAGTAGTAGTATTGTTAATGTCTAATTCGAGTCCATCCGACATATTATGACTTTACAAGTTGATCGCACGTGCAAATAATTTAAATAAAATAGAATGTAATAATAATAATGATGATGATAATGATGATGATGATGAATGGGCACCAAGTCAGTCAATCTGTCCTGTTGCAATCGAATAAAGTCTTCCATGTGCTACTACCAGTTGCTGACAAACAGTTCACAGATGAGAAACATTTCTCCTCAAGACTAACAGCATGGTGAAAAGTACAATGTGCATCCTGAGAAATTGATACTTAGAATTGAGACGTCATCTGACACATCAAAAATCCTTAATATACACCAGAGAGAGGGAAAAAATGAACGCTAGGCCAGAAATATGAGAGACAAAATGGACGAACAGGAGAGAGAGAGAGAGAGAGAGAGAGAATATCTGAAAGTATCTGAAACATAGTTATGAGAGAAGCTCTCGTTCAATGCTTGGTCCTTTATGTTTCAACATTTTCCCTTTATTTTGTTAATAAACGCTTTGATTAAGAACTAGTTCTAAGAACATCAAAGAACAGTTCTAAGTTGACAAAGTTTAAAAATTTGAAAAATCCAATAGTCTATTTAAAGAAAGTATATACTATATGTTTTTGTCAAATAATTTTTCTTTAAAGCTCGCCTCTCTTTTTTAAAACTTCAAGTCTTCTTCTTTGTCACTTAATTATTGTATGTTTGAGTCTTTTTTTCTCTGCCAGACATCTTGCTACTGTATTTAGAAAGCAAAACTACTTGCTTAATTCCCTTCCGAAACGTAATTTCTGTTGGTTATACGATTACCTCAATAGCCTGCCAATATGCAGAATTTAACAGCGAAATGCAAGCTCACGAATTATTATTTCGTAGACTACTACATTGGGTTGACGAAAAATAATCCTATTTAACACATTTTATAGCTATTATATATGAGACTATTTAAATTATACATTAAAAAGAATAAAATATGTAAAAAAAAAAAAATAGCAAAACGTTGTCATTTCCACTACAAAAAATACAATTAGAAATAATCATACGAATACATTTTACAGAAATACATTTATGTCAGCACAAGTTAATAAGTTGTTATAATGTGTGAGCGCGGAATTCATGACGCGTAATTGTATTCATTGCTATGTATGTTTTTCTGCATTTCGTATAATTTTGCTTGTTCATTTAAAAAGAAATTGAGTTATTCTTTTTTAATCTTCTCAATTTGCGATGTGGACTTGTTGCATTGTTAGGCAAAGACTGTGAAGGGAAATAAGGGTTCGAGAGACTTTGGAGAACTTTGGGTTTGACCAGTCTTTTCTGTAGATAATCCTCTATTCTTAGGCTAAAAAGAGGACAAGTTTGTTTTTGTTTTTTTTCAATCTGTTTGTTTTTCCGTTCCAGCCTACGGTTCATTTTGCGCATCCGACGGAACTTCCTTTGCAATTCCACCGAGTCGCCTGACGTCCAGCGAGTCTCAGAGTCGGTCCAGGAACCGCGCGCACTTCGGGCTTCGGCCCGCTGTTTCCTTCACGGGGGAGTTACGGTAAGAGACTCCGACTCTCACTCACTCTGCACGTTTATCATATTTTATAGGTTATATTCTTAGAATTTGCTCATGTCAGCTCAGGCCACAATGAATTAGTGCATATGCAGTACAGTACTCTACCAATTCGGATATCTTATCAATAGACTGTAAATTATCTGTGGCTCGCAAGGTGCTTTAAGTTTCAATTTAATTACAATCAAACCTGTTTGCACACAATAAAAAGCCTCATTAACAGTCAGGGAGCTTTTTACTTAAAATTAAAATACCTGGACCCCCTCAGTAGAGGTGGATTTACTACTCACATATTAGGCTCATTATGTCATTATTTAAAAAGTCTGCAATATGCTGGAACCATTTACTGAATCCGTTGCTTGTTCATTAATTTCAGAACACAATTTAGTAATCATATCTTTTAAGTATATATTTGTTTCTAGTTTCTAGTTTGTTTTTAAGGTTTGATTTATAAACTATATTCAGTTTATCAGAAAAAAAAGGCTCTGTTTAAAAACACTCTATATACACTATAAGCTAATACATACTCTGATAATGTTGATGAGCTGTTTTTTTCCTCATTTGAATAAGATGTAGGGTCCAGGCTACATAGTTACGTCCCAAGTCATGCGTGTATAAATGTTTGTTGTTTGAAAGTCATCAGGTAATTTAATTAATATGTTTTAAATAATTTTGAGCATTTGCATTTTATACTGCATTTACATTCACAAGGTGATAAACAAATGGTTACTGTCTCAGCAACAAGCAAACACACAGACACGTTCAAATTTTGGGACGTTCAAATATTAGTTAATTCAGTGTTCAGGTCAGAAATTTGTGATGAATAATGGATAATTATCGACATTAACACTCACAGTCAAGACTATAACCAGGATCAAAATTATAGTGTGGTTCCATGAGACTCATTTCATTGTTAATATATAACATAACGCAAGGATGTGTCTTAAACAAGCTGCAGATTTCTAATCTCGTTCATTTTATACTTTCATTGTTCCATAAACTACCTTAACTAAGGTTAGACTATTTAATGCTATTAAACAGTTGAATATTTTGGTGTAGATTTATCTCACGTCCTCTTTCTTTGTGTGTTTCACATAACCTGAGTGTGTATCGCAGCTATGTCAAATGTTAGCCTATTACATGTGTGTTTCATACCTCTGAACAAGATGATAAGTATATAATTTCTTAGGAGCCCAACATTAAGTTTGATGCCTAAGCCAAAGTGTTTTTTCTTAGCTGCTCTGAGGTCAGTTGAGGGCGATTCATCCCTAATGATTGGGTAGTCTTGAAATGCAAGTAGACTACATTCTGCCACCGCATTAGGATCAGGACGTTACTATTTCCAT
>JAQQZS010000019.1:8456758-8464258 GCA_030068045.1 Platyallabes tihoni | reverse complement strand
AGCGAGACACAGAAGGAGAGAGAGAGAGAGAGAGAGAGAGAGACTGACACCAAAACGTGGCATGCACGCAATGTCCCTTGCTGAGGGGAGAAAAGAAGAAAAGGGAGGAAAAAAGGAATCGATTGCCAGGGACAGTGGTGTGCATCGGAGGATCGTATCTTGTCAAAATAATATATTACCCTCATCCCCGGCTGATCGATGCGGTGGATTAGGAACGGAGGGCTCTTTCTTGCTCTCTCTCTCTCTCTCTCTCTCTCTCTCTCACTTTCTCTACTGGTGCCTAGTGCAGTTTAATATTTACCTCCGTCAAGGAACGGGCGCACTCTACTAATTGATTCCGACACTGGGGGCTCGTTTTTCCGACACTGCAGAAAGAAGTGTGTACTGTGCGCAGGAAGGCAAAAACAGTAAAAGTGGAAGCAAAAGAGGGGAAAATTCCTCCCCATATGAAAAATACAGTGTAAGCAGGGTGTTCATTTGAACCTGGCACAAAAATTGCACAGATCTAAGATGCACGAAATCCTGGATGAAAATTAAATTCCATAATGAAAATAGAAAGTTTTAAACTGTTCCTTTTCTTTGTACTTAGGCAGTAAGCGCTGGCATCTTTAGTGCACCACAGCGTTATGTATTTTACATTTAATTGTCATTTAGGCTACGTTATTTTACGTGATTTTAAGGGGTCAGGTTTAGAGAGTACACAGTGTAGGGACAATGACCTCAATATTACACCCATATGTGGACCTTCTCTAAACCGTTGCCACAGATCTGAGGACACACATTTGTATAGAATGTCTTTGTATGACGGAGTATTACACTTTCCTTTCACTAGAAATTGGTGTGAAAGAACTTGAGTGGCCTACATAGAGCCCTGACCTCTACCCTACCCAACACCTTTGAGGTGAACTGGAGCACTGGTTACAAGCCAGGCTGCCTTGCCTGATGTTGCTGGGGCTGAATGGGCAAATCTCTACAGCCATGCTCAAGCATTTAATGGAAAGTCTTCCCAGAAGAGTGGAGGTTATTATAACAGCATATTGGGTGTCCTTGGACCATTGAGTGGACCACCCCAGTGACACGGAAAGGTATAATTTAGTAATCAGTGTGTAGACCATCAATGGTGTGCATTTTGTAAATACATTCTTAGGAACAAATAGTTTAAATATAGACTTTATGTGAATTCTTTAAATGTCACTTTGGAGGAACCATCTAAAGGTTCTGTGTGCGGGATTGGTTTCATGTACAGTGCAAAGATTTTTAATAAATTTTGACTTGGAAACCAAACAGGTCTTGGTTTACGAGCACTGAGTATCATGTATCACGCATGCGCTTCTTGTTTTGACGCCGAGCGTCACATGATCACAACTGAGACATGTGTACTGTTTACAATAACACTGTGACCACGTGTGTGCATGTAAAACATATTTTATTTTGTGTCTGTATGCATGTGAGTACAGCGTGCGTGTAAAGCAAAAGCAAGTCTCATTAGAGAGGCTAAAAATCCATTTTCTCTCTCTGCTCAAGGGTCAGCCTGCTCTTTGTGTCTTTGTGCGTGTGTCATTGGACACCGTGCTACATACACACACACACACACACACACACACACACACACACAGACCCCTCCTACTTTCGCCTTCACAGACACACAGACACACACACACACACACTCTTTCTCTCTGCTCTACACAGAAACACTGCTCTGTCGCGATTGTTTTCAAATGTAAAGTGCCGGTTAATTTGTTTTATTTTTACTTTATAGCAGTGATTCTGTTAGTGTGTCATTAGAGAGATTTCTTGTTTATTTTTCCGCTAAAACAGTGTTTGCGTTGTGTGCGCGTGTGGGAAAAGAGTGGAGAAAGGGTAACTGTGTAAGACGAGAAGGGGGAGAGGGGAGCTTACTTTAGATTCACACACACACACAGCGCCTGCGCGCACAAACGGAAACACTTATCAGTCGGGATTTATTTTTACTTTTTTTAAAAGGTTAAGTGCAGGTTAATTTTTTTATTTTTACTTAATATTTTGTGTTAATTATTTTTATGTATTTATTTTTTGGGGCTGTGGAACGAATAAGTTGAGTTTCCATTATTTCTTATGGGAAAATTTGATTTGGTTTACGAGTGTTTTGGAATACAAAATACGAATATGAATTATGCTTGTAATCCAAGGTTCCACTGTATTCATAACCCTCTCTAACGAAACATACTAAATACATACAGTACTTGATGCTAACATCCCAGCGACCAAGATAGGACAGTTTGGTACTTTTTTTTTTAGGGTCCAGAGGAAGATGGAAGGCAAGGCTTGTCGATCCAGAAGATAGAATGAAGGTGCATTAAGGCAAGTGACATAAAGATAACCAGCAAAAGACAAGAAACATGGCAAGGGAACAGATGACAACAATAAAAAAGAAAAAGGGGAGCTAAACAGCGGGGAAGAAAAAGGAGGTGACAGTGACATAGAGGAGGGAGAGTCAGAACGCACAGGAAAAGAGGGAGAGGGAGAGGGAGCAAAAGAAGGGCCATATATTCTGTTGAAGGAAAGTGCCTGTCACCTTGTTCCACCAGTAAAGAGTGTAGCTATAAAATACGAAACACAGGCAGGCTACAGTGGATGACGTATGTGTATATCTAGGCTTTGTCAATATTTCCTACTTTCTCTGTCTCCCTGTCTCTCTGTCTCTGTCTCTTGTACTCTTTCTCTCTCTCTATCTCTCTCTCTAACAAACAAAAAAAGTTTCAGTGGGTATGAAAGCTCTTACTGCAAAAACAGAGCTGACAAAAACATTTTGAAAAACAGGGGAAATATAAGATGTTTTAAGCTTATTAGTTCCAAACAGTGCAAACACTGCCCACTGAGTAGCACAGTGGTACTGTAGCTCAGCAGGTTAAAGCACTGGGTTACAGATCAGAAGGTCAGTGGTTCAAGCTCTAGCTCCACCAGGCTGCCATTGTGGGCCCTTGAGCAAGGTCCTAACACTGTCTGCCCCAGGGGTGCTATATCATGGCTAACCCTGTGCTCTGACCCCAAGCTAGAATATGCAAAGAAAGATTTTCACTGTGCTGAAATGTATACATGACAAATAAAGGTTTAACATATAAGCCATTATAAACTTTACAGTTTGATCAAATAGTGAAATTTCATTCATATTCTGCATGTAAATGGCCTGCTAAACACTCCAAGGCCCTGCATCTGGTGAGGGCACTTGGACAACTTCCCTGAATCACTCAAACAGAACCATACCATCCTTAAATGATCCTCTTTAACCATAAACAAATGTGTTCAATTATATATATTTTTAGCTTTGATGGTGAACCATTCTTTCATAATCTAAGACCTGGAGTATGTCTGTGCCATCAGGGAAGGAAAACTCCATTAATGTGATATCCTGGTCATTCAGTACATTCAGGTGGTTCAGTACTTCATTTTATTACCACATAATGTTGCTGAGGCTAGACCTGACCAACTGAAGCAACTCCAGACCAAAGACTTGTACAGTGGCCACTATACATGATGGGTTCTTCTTACCCTGATGCACCCATCACTCTGGAATAGGGTCTACTGTATCTGGACTCATTAGACCTTTTCCATTGCTCCAAAGTCCAATATTTATTCTCCCTAGCGAATTTAAGTTTTTTTTTCTGTTTAGTCTAACTAACAAATGGTTTTCTTCTGGCCACATAGCTGTTTAGTCCCAATCCTGTGAGTTCCCATCATCATCTAATCAATGGTCTTACTTTCACTATTAACTAACTGTTCATTTTTTACAATGTAATTTGACCAAGTGTTTAAGTAATCTCCATCCAAATGTGTTTTTTTCCAACAACATTTCTTCCACAAAGTGTACCGTACGGCACTATCCTTCCAGATAGATAGACAGATAGACAGAAAAAAACACTATTCTGGTCTAAAGTCCTTTGTTCTATAACTAGTGCTTTTATCATTAGTTCCTGCTAGTGTGTTATTTACCTCTTGACTTTTGTGTGTGATTACACTTTATTGCAGTTCCTCATAAAGCCCTTTTTAGGTCTACTCTTCATCTTTGCACTGTTCTATTTTCTCAGAGCATCAGTGATCATGAAAGCTTTTACTGAAACGCATTGCCTTTTATATATTGGTCACATTTTCTGGTATCACCAAATGAGGATAGGTTCCCTTTCGAGTCTGATTGCTCTCAAAAGCTCTTCCTCATGGTATCTCAAGGGGTTGTTGTTTACACCGACACTCCTGACTTGCTCAATAGGGACAAACTGCTATTTATAAGTTATAAGTGTATGCATTTTTCAATTTATATCCAATATTTTTATGTCTATAAATCTGCTTAGTGAAACTGTCCACCAATGAAGGTTTTTAACATAGGTTTAATTGTTTGGTTTTGCGTTATCCTTACCATCTTGGTTACAGCTCTAACAGTTTATGCTACGATATGCTCCTTGGTTTGATTCAGTAGATCCCACACATACCCATTACGTGTGCCATGCCATGTGTTGGCGTTTATTACTGTATGGGTGCAATACATTAAATCCCTTAATGATGAAACCACTTGAGCAGACCCTTGTGCAATTAGTTTCTTCTTGAGAAGACAGACTTTTCTTGCCCTTTCAGTAATTAAACAGGGGCATGTTTGTTGTCGGGGAGGGGCACAGTGAAAAAATTTGGGATAATGCTGCCATCTTACAGCTTCACGGTCTACTTCAGGGTTATTCTTTATATAAGATTGTGCATGTTCTCACCTTTTCACATGGGTTTCCTCCATGTTTTCTGGAGACATGAATGTAGATGGATTGACAGTGTTAAATTGCCATCAAAATTGAATGAGTGTGTATAAGAGCTTGTATGTACCCATTTATGGACCTGGAGAAGTGGGAATGTCTTATGCCTGAGAAGATGTAAAGAGGAAAAAAAACAAGGAAAATTTGACATCTGGGTGCAATCCCAGATGTTTGCATTTACATTTGGAAGAATGTTTTACTCAAATCCACGTTCCATTAAACAGAGGCAACAATGACTTTGCTCAGTAGTCAAACAGTGACAGATTGATACCAGAATGCAAACTCATTCAGTATTCCAGAGCCCTTGCCACGGAGGTACCCCTGTTCTTCTTTGCTTTGACAGGGCATTCAAAGTCATAATCCACAGCAAAGCCAAAACATTAGAGAGTACAGTTGCCATTACACGATACGCTATACAATTCAATATTATAGGCTGTTATCCTTAGGGGAAACAGTCTAGGTCCCTTGCTGTTAGATCACAACTACACATTAGATACATGGCTATTACCACCATTCAGCAAAAGCATTATGGGTGTATATATGGCATGCGAATGATTATCACTTCAAATCCAATTATATAAATGTTTTACAGCCCAGTGAATTGTGACTAGATGTCTTGCATACGCATCGTAGCTTTTCCATTGCACACATACAATAAAACACCAGGCACACTTTTTTTTGCCACCACTTCAAGCATGAAGGCAACTTATTACAGGAGTTCTCGAAGGTAGGAGTGGTTCTGAACAAAGCGATAAGGATTTCCAAATACCATAATGCCTCACAGTATAACACAATGTTATCTGCACCCTAAAAATGAGGAGTGTGAGTGTGTGTGAGATGGATTGGCACCCATATTCAGGGTGTACCCCGCCTCGTGCCCAAAGTCTCCTGGGATGGGCTCCAGGTCCCCCGCGACCCTGATCATAGGATTAAGCGGTATAGAAAATGAATGAATGAATGAATAAGTAAATAAGAAAAAGTTATTTTTTTGCAAAGGTTTAAATGTTTATTAGCATTTACTCCTGGTTTTTCAGGTTACTGGACACAACCTACCTAGCATCTTGTATTATTACTATTGCGCTAGTTTTTAGTGCTTAGCATTTGCCTTCTTCTGTCTGTCTGGTTTGCTGGACCTTAAAATAAATAATGCTGCAATACATGCTAATATTTTTCAGTTAATTGTTTTAAAATTGAATTAAGCATTTATTTAGGCATCTATTTTAACAATTTATTTTTCACTTTCCTAACATACCTGATACTATGCGGCAGGTAAACCTATCATTTTAATTTAAAACAGACAAGACTCATTTTGATTTCAGAAATAAGTAATAAATAACTTTTAAAGCTGCATTAGCATCAATGATGATAAAAAAAATGTATATATCATATAAAGATACAGATGAAACTAATAAATTATATTTTCTCTTCTATACTGTGTGTAACACATCAGATTCAACACAGCAACTATTACTAATGTGCCTTTTATAAAAAGAGAAAGCACTTGCTTGCGGTTTCACTTCTGTTGTTCAGTAAATAAAACTCAACATAAGTTCTTTCAGCAGCTCCCATCAAGGGTTCGCCACAGCGGTCCATCCGACCTGTACACAACTTGGCACTGGTGTTATGCCAGATGCACTTCCTGAGGCAACCCTTCCATTTTATCCGGCCTTGGGACCGGCACTGCATCCATTGGCTGGGAATCAAACCCAGGCCTTCCACATAGTAGGCAAGAAACCTACCACTGAGCTCCAATCAATATGAATAATGGAATAGTTTTGTCTGTACAATTGGTCAAAACTCACTCTTTCAATAATATCTTTATGTTTCATACTGTACATTAGAGGACAGAAAAATATCTGTCAGAATGTCTGTCTGTCTGTCCAGCCAGAATCTGTCCCAGTATCATGAAAAACTGGCTGTACAGAATTTAAAGAAACTTTTCAATTCTTAGGTATTTGCCTGAAGTTAAATCTGCACCAAACATTTTATAAACATTTTGAGTAAAAGGGAATTATGAGCAGTTATATGCCAGATTATAAACCGCAAGTTTTGTCCACATACTCCGCATTCATTAAACTGTGGGTGCTGACGTGGTATAAGTGAATTTTAATGCACTTGAGCCATTTTAAGACAAAACTTAACTTTTATCCGATCTACCTTTTCTAATTTCTTCTCTGTCATTCACTCTTTGATTGCCAAACTGGGGGTGTATTTGGGTGACGCCGAAAGGATACTGTAGGTAGGCAGGCTGTGCAGAAACAAAGACAGCCATGTACGTGAGCTTCAACCTGAAATAATAACACAATAATGTAACAATATGTTGTAACAATGTAATAATAATATCAGTGATTATATTAAAACTTAAGCTTATTTTAGCTTTAACCTTTTAATTACTGTCTTTCTACAAACATTACCCATCAACAAGTACTTGTTAGTGCCCTGTAAATATATAAAGCTTAATATAAAATATAAGCATTCTAATTTATATTCTGAATTTATTGGTTCAAATAAAGCTTAATATGAAATGTTTTTATTCTGAATTTAATAGTTTAAGCATAAACATAAAAAAAAATTAAATGGTTGCATTTGTTTTTAATCTAATATAGTGCGTTCAATCAAATTGAAAATACTTTTTATTTTGATGCATTAAAATATATTCATTCATTCATTCATTCATCTTCTATACCGCTTTATCCTGTGATCAGGGTCGCGGGGGGCCTGGAGCCTA
>JAQQZS010000019.1:8443747-8456658 GCA_030068045.1 Platyallabes tihoni | reverse complement strand
CAGGAGGCTTTCGGGCACAAGGCGGGGTACACCCTGGACAGGGTGCCAATCCATCGCAGGGCACACACACATACGCATATATATATATATTAGGCTAGGGCCTGTTGCTGTCACAAATGGTGCATGCACTCACTGTATGTCATGTCACAGGCCTGCTGGAGTGACATTGAAAAAAACAGTGCCTTGATTGGATTTGAAGATACATGCAAAAATTCCAAAAAGACATAAAAAAAAAAAAAAACAGTGGCTTTCATTTATCAGCACGACCCGGTGACGTATTTGTATGTTTGTGTACACCGCCTCGCGTTTCCTTTCTCCAAAGCTCCATTCGCGCGTGCACCCGTTCTCCTTTCTCCATCCATCCATCCCTCTCTCCTATTTCTCAAGTGTGTCTGTATTTTCCCATCTCTGCTCCTTATTTAGCGCTGGCGGTGGGAGCTCAGGGAGCGGTAACAGAAGTGTCAGGTGTCATTATTCGTCTAATTCCGTAATCCGTCATCGCGCACTCCCGGCGCACGCGGCGTGTTATGGCGCGGACACGGCGCGTGCAGTTAGGCGCCTGGGTAGAGATTCGATTTGACACGCGCAGAGGTGGGCTTGCGCTGGCGGGGTTCAGGGCTGTGCACGAGTGGAAATGAGGTCTGAGTTGGCCGGACACTGAGAGGGCATCCAGATAACAGCGGATAGAGGGAGTACTTTTACGCATTTCAGATGCACACTTGACTATCACGTGTACATTTGTTTTATGAACACACGTTGAATGTGTTTAATGCTCATCAATGCAATTCTTCATAGACAAAAAGGAAAAGTGACGTCCACTGCGCTTACGTGTTGGAAACTAGATTTGTAGTTGGTGAGAGTTATTTCCTTTTCCCGTCTCACGTTGTCAGTGGCAATTTGTATGGGAACTCTCAAATCGCGGTTCCAAAAGAGATTAACACGCTCAGGCTCAACGAGCTCTTCAATCCAATTACCACTGCAAAACGCTTTAACGACTTTAAACTTGTCGAATACAACGACTGCACATCGTTAGGGATCAAGAGTTGGAGTTATAGGTCGTGGTTGTCCTTTATCAGTCTCCCACACCATTAAAAAAAGGCGCGCGCTGGTGATAGTCACGTGTGAAGACCTTAAATGACGTCATTGTGATACCGTTATACCTGCGTGTAAGGTCACGTTAAACTTTTTTTTCCTGATTTTCCTCGTTTGTTTAAGCAGACTGTTACATCAGATGAATAAAGCCTAGAGGAACACCATAACTTGATCACTGCAGTCATTGTGAAATCAGGTCAAGTTAAAATGACAGTGACTATAGTCAGTACCAGTCAAAAATGTGACTTTATTTTCTACATTATAGAATGTACATCTACATTATAGATTTTTTTTTAACTATGTGGCATTAGGCAATTAAGTAACAACAACAGCAGCAGTCAGTTGTTATTTTAAAACACGAAGGTCAACTGTTCTGGAACAGTTCTTGCAAAAACAAGTGCATTTGTAAAACCCATCAAGCACCATAATGAAACTGTCTCCATCCCAGAAGAGCAAGACCAAAAATTACCTTTGCTGCAGAGGAGAAATTAAATTAGAGTTACCAGCCTCAAGAATCACCAATTAACTAACAGTACCTCAGATAAGATCCGTTATGAAGGCTTTACAGAGCATAAGTACTGTAGCAGACACATCTCAATATCTGCTATTCAAAGGAGATTATTGCATATTTTGGACGCCTTTAGCATTGTTTCAAGAAATAAAAATCAGGAAAGAACATGGAATTAGAAGGTGTGTGTAAACGTTTGACTTGTAGTGTATCTGATTATATTTGTGTCACATTTTGGTTTGGATTGCGTCTTAACTGATTTGTGTAGGGAAACACACAGCAGAATCACAAATACCTCTATTTTAACAAGAAATCATAGTAAGCACAGTAGGGTTAGTAATAATAATAATAATAATAATAATAATAATAATATAAGAACTACTATAGATATTAAGGTCATTGTAAAAATTTTTAAGTCTCATAGACATGCAAATACAATTAAATACAATAATAATAATAATAATAAGAAGAAGCAATAATGAAATATTCCATAGGAGGACATGCAGAATAAACTAAAAAGGATATATACAACACATCTTATAAGTTTCTTTTAAATTGATTTCCTTGATTTCTTTTAAATAAAGTTTTACTCTGATTTACATTGTATTCTTCCAAAGACAAAGTTGTACACGGGATGAAGACAAATTGCAGGGAAAGGCAAGTGGAGTGGAGCGCAGACCTACAGTATCCTAAAGCATGATAACATTAAGGTAAAAATAACCTAGGCTAGAAAAGTATGGGACCGATAAGAGGATGAAGACGATAGAGACGATAGACAGAGATAACAAGTGAGATAAAAACTAAAGACAGCAGGAGACACAAGGCAGCAAGATAGCCAAGGCGAGGCAGTTGCAAGATTGATAGTGTGTGTTGAGTTTGGGTCAGGGCAGTCACTGCTTCAGCCCTCTGGAGTAATTCTACACTTAATCACCATCATTATGGCAGACAGAGTAAGGGAGGGAGGAAAAGGTGCAAAAAAAGAGAGAGAGAAGGGTTAAGTGGATGTAGATTTGCTTGAGTTATTAGCATATGGTTGATGTGTGTGTAGAGAGTAGATAGGGCGAGAAAAGCTTAAGGATGAACAGAGGAAGTTCTTTTAGATGATGTGTTCACTGAAGGCTTGAATTAATTATAAAAATGCAAAAGAATGCTTAAAAGCTAATTTGAAAGTCGGTGTGTTTAGTTTTGTACAGTTCTGAATTAAATTTTTGAACCTGTACACTTAAAATCCTTTAGCCTGTGATGTGTAAATTAGCTGCAAACTGAGCTGAATTTGAGTGAATATATAGGCGAGATGTTGTCATTCATCAATATCTGTCTGCATGGTATGATTATATCCTTAGAATTCCTAGGATGCCAGATCATACTGAAAGATACTATGAAGCTCAAGGCTTGGTTTTCATGAAATCTTGTTCTTGAATGGCTGTAATTAAGACTCCACTTGTTACCAAATCAAGTGTGATTGGAACCCTACTGATATTCTCTGGTCTATCTAACTACCCAATAAAAACCACAGTGTTAAAATAACAACACAACAAAACCCAAAAGATAGACCGCTCACTGCCATTTCACTGCTTCCCATAGTTTATATCCGTTACAGCTTTAATTGCAGCAATAACGCTGTGGACCAGGTAAGCATACTGGTTTCATTCATTCATTCATTCATTCATTCATCTATCAGTGTATTTGCCTAATCTGGCCACATCCTCCTCTCCTTTTTTCATCTCCCTTCCTTCACCTATTATTCTCCCATCTAATTAAAAATCAATAGTGTAAGGCTAGCGGGTATTGCAGTGTATTTGTGAATGTTGAAAACAGGTCTCGAGACAAAGAGGTCTGAATGAAAAGCAGAAAGACCTCTATCTCTCTCTCTTACTCTCACTCCTTCTTTTATTAACTAATGTTTAAAAATATAAACCTATAAATAAAAGTTTGTCAGCTAAGAATTTTAATAAAACATTGTAGTAAATGTACAATTCATCATGCACCATCAAGTAAAACAACATATAACATATATGATGTTTTAAGGCCAAAGCCACCACTTCCCCTCTCATTGTGTATGTATATACCCTTATTCTTCATTTTGTTGTTGTTGTTGTTGTAGTTTTAGGGTAATGCCTAATGCTGTAACTTGTCAAAAATGTGACTGTGTAGGAGTGCAGTAGGCCTTTGATTGTATGATTCAATTGTATAAGTTTGATAATAGCCTAAAGCTCATCGTCTACAGTTGTCAGTATTAGAGTAGCTCTAAATGTCTTTTGTTCGGCGTATCCCGTGGAGAGGAGACGATGGAGGCAACGGGTTAGTCCTATTACCGCTCTCCCAATCGAAGTTAAATGCATTAGGAACTACACACGCCGCTGTGGAGCAAAACAAGCGAGAAAAGAATCGGAGTGCGCACATTTATTGGTTCAGCTCGCGCCGAATCTGTTTGCCGCTGCTGTTCTCTTTATTTGCTTCCACTGTAATCTGCTTTGTCTACCCTACCAAATTCTCTCTTACTCTCTCTCTCTCCCTCTCTCTCCTTCTCTCTCTCTATCGATCTATCGCTCTTTCTCTCTCAATGTCAATGTCGGGAAATGTCGCTTCAGACATGCCGCAGCCAGCCATGCTTTTGCAGCTGGAGACATCCACTGTTACATTAGATTTCATCAACTCGTCCATGGGGGGAACATTATTTTTTTATTTACTTTAAAATTTTGTTCTGTCCGTGTGCCCACCAGCCCACTGAAGCCGCTCATTAAGTGTCCCCCCTTGCAGTCTTTCCTCTGCGATGCCCCCTATTGTTCTCTTTCTGTCTCTCGCTCATTTATATGTGCTCTTCTCTCCCATTGCCTTTGGCTATAGGATCGTGAAAATGTGTTTACAAAACTCGCTCTTGTACAGATCAAACCGCTCCACAGAATCAAAGCGCTAGAAAAGAGACAGAGAGAGGCCTGAGAGAGAGGACTGCAAGAAAGGGCCTGGAATTTTCAAATTCTGTCTCTCTCTCTCTTTCTCTTGCTCTCTCTCTCTCTAGCATGTTATTTTATGTTATTTGTATTTAATATGGTAGGTACGAAATACCCACATTCAGAGAGAGTGAGAGAGATACTTGAAACAAGCAAAAATAATATTGCATTTTATACCTTGCCAGAAACATAAATATATACAGAGGGACCCTAAAAATGTATACACACTTCAACATAAAAAATATATGCCTCCATATGATGAAAGAATTATAAAATAATAATTATTTTGCTATTGAGTATAAGAATGTTGATAATAATTGGGAAAAAACTGCCTTGAATACATAGCGCCCTGAGTATAGTATACAATAGTCAAGTCTAGTCTAGTCTAATATAATATATGATAGTATAGGATGGGACAGGATAAGATAGGATCGAATCATAAGAATAATAAGTATAATAAGAATAGTTGTAATAACATTATTTTGGGGGTGACACGGCTCTGAATGTTGTGATAGTATAGTATAGTATAGTATAGTATGGTACGGTATAGTGTAGTATGGTATAGTATAGTATGGTATAGAATTGTATAATATGGTACACTTTATCCAGTTGCCAGACTATCCTGCTTGAGTCATAAAGGAAAAAGAGAACAACAAGGTTGTATGAATGAAAGTTCATAAGAATACGTATGAGAAGTGAGTTTGCTTTGTAATGAGGATAGCTCTATCTTTTCTTCATGATTCAATTCGTGTGGAATCCAACAAAATCGTCAGCATTTGTAAGAATGCCGACGAGTTCTGTGTGTGGATGGGGCTGAGGAGAAAGTAAAGCCTGTCAGGCCCGCATGTGGAGCGTGTGGAGCGATTATAGCAGAGTTTATGTATGAGTTATTGATTGAGTCAGTGGTGACTTTTTGAGTGGTTAATTCGGGAAGTGAGTGCGATAGAGTAACTCACTGGCCAGGGGGCGTAGAGATGAAGAGAACGATGGATAAAGAGGAATGCTTGAGAGCAATTGGTGCCAGTAATGTCATTTCTTTTAAAAAGGGCACTTGTTAGAGGGCAATGTGAATGTAACTGTATGAAGAAAAACATTAATATAGCCTACAACATTAATATCTCAGTTTCCATTACATCTCTCTCCCTCGCTTTCTCTCCCATCCAGTTTACTCAAATTAATCAAACAAACAAATCAATAAAAATGCTAAAATTCAGGAAGCCAATCCCAGTAATTAACTTGACCTCCACTGATCACGTACACTTGGGGTAAGATTGACTTTTTTTCTGGTAAAATTTTGTAAACCGCAAAATGATTTCTTTCAGTCTTACAGCAGTCTGCAGCATCTCAAATTCATACAGACTCTTATATGTAGGCTATTGCTCTGTCCGTGAGCAGTGATTACAATTAATCAATTCACTTTGCATATACAGTACAAAAAGTATGTGACGTGTATAAAAGCTTTAGTGCAGGCCTTGTTGGACTCGATTTTAGATGGAGATGGCAAGAGGAAAAGATTTGTGATAGAGTTCATGTATCAATATATTTCAATTAAAATCAGAATTTTCACTCCAGCAATATATGTAATTTGTACAAAAATAAATAATGGTAAATAATGTTAAAAGCTGTTTTTAAATGAATTAAATAAAATTAAGTACATCACAATCTTTATTTATTTTAGTAAATTAGACACAATATCACTATTTAAAAGATACACAAGGGCAGAATCAGGGCCTGTTTGAACGGAAATTTCAGAACTGATATATAATATAAATAGTTCTGAAAACAGTTCTAGAATCAGGGAGCTCGTTAATTTTTTTAAAATTGATTCCTATGATTAATTTTAGAAGTTTTCAGAAAAGTTTGTTTGCACATTTATGAGTTTTATCAGTTTTAGAGTTTCTCCAAATAAATGCACCTATTATCACATGCCCTAGCTTGTTAGAAAGCGAGGGTTAGAACAGAGGGTGAACCAAGATGTAAGACCTGCCTGAAACAGAGAGGGTTCATGACCTTGGCAAGGGTGACGCAGTTACAGCTTGGCAGTGCCATGGCTTGAACCCATGACCTTTTCCTTAACAGAGCACTGAGCCAAAAGTGCACTGTTGCAAAATAATTCATTATTTGGATTATGTATTGGCTACTTTGTGATAATGTATGTACTGCTGGCAATTATAAAACACCTTGACATATTATAAATATGGTATATTTAAAAATGAAACCTCAAACTTTAGTGACAAATGTTGTCCAAACATTTGCATTTAAATTCTGACTTAAGTGATCTCTAAGGGCAAGACGTCATTAAATATAGGGTTGCACATTGTCCCTGTCCCAGGATGCTTGTGAATTAGTAGGAAAAATGGAAACGCAGCTGTTTATAAGGGGATTGAGAAAGGCATCGCAGGAAACCACTGTCAGCAGTATTACTCTGACTAAGACTACACTTGGGCAGATATTATCCTAGGGTTGCTGTGCATGAAGCCACCCTTGCAAAAATAAATACACTTTTGAGAGTTCAGTGGTGCAAAAACATACAACAGATGTGGAGAAAGCATCAAGGTACTGTACAGGCCTGAATACTTGCCCCTTACAGTGAGGAGGTCCAGTGTTTCTGTTTTGCTGGAACAGCCCGGAAGAAATGTTTTGTTGTTGTTGTTGTTTGTTTGTTTATATGTTTACTTGTTTTATAGTTTTATGCATGCATAAAATAAGTGTAGGTTGGTTTCAATATAAGCAAACACATTTACACGTTGAAGAAGGTTGAGTTGCTTTATTTAGGTGAGAAAGTAGAAAAAAATGTATTTGATGAATCTCAAAGCTCTATATAAAAACTGTCAACACTTGTACATGTGAAGTGTAGTGTATATACACAGTGCTAGATAATGAGCACTAGAAGTATGTCAGGTGATACTCATATCTATAATAAGCGCCGTTAAAGCGTGTACTGTCACCTCTCGACACGACAGAGTCTTGGTGCGCGTGTATGTGAAGTTTAAGGTCCGCTCGCGCGGCGCAGCCTGTTCCCCTTTTCGCTTCCCCTCTCTCTCGGTCTTTCCTCTCGCGCGGGTTTTGATCTCTCAGTCGCGAGATCAAAGGCGCTCTCTGGCTATTAGTCAGCGCGAGCCATTGATCCCGCATCGATCGGCGCGAGACACAGCCGCCCCGTGAACAACGCACGAGCCTCCCCAAAGCTCTCCCGCGCGGAAAGATAGAACGAGGAGGGGTGTGTGTGTGCGTGCATGTGTATGTGGGTTTTTCTCTGACTCTGGTCGAACCAAGCTCGAGCTTTCTCTTTGCCGCGGGACATGAAACAATGAGGCTCGAGCCAGTTTTAATAAAGCGCGCTTTCCCCGCTTTCAACTCGGGCGCAAGGCGGACGAACCGGCAGCGGAGAGCGATCGATAATTAATGACGATGAATAATTTAACCCTATCGATTGATACTTTTTCTTCCTCTTCCCCCCTTCTTTTCCTTGTATCTTAAGGCCCGTGTTCTGTAAGAGAAACTGGTACCGCATGCTCAGGCGCTCCATCAGCTCCTGTTTCATTTCTGCCTTGCTCTCGCTTTTTCACCAACTCCGCAAAACTTCACTTTTACTTTCCACTGTCAAGTTTATGATTTAATTACTCGCTCTTATTTTTTTTAATGAGGTTGCTTTTTTGCAGCATTGGAAAAGTTTGCGTTATAGATTAGGGTCTAACTGTAAATGCACGCATTCCCAGAAACAAACCAAACTGTAGACTTATTTCTATCTGTCTTTGGGGTGATATCATCAAGGGTACCTGATCTTTTGTACCTGTAGTAAGCTATGTATCTTTACACTTTCAAAGTACATATACAACCATATGGACTAAAGGAAAGCTTTGCTCTACATCTCCACCAGAGAAAGAAGGGATATGGGGTGCATGTGGTGTGATTTTAATGATCTTTAATTAGCTCATTGGTTGTACCATTGATGGTGCCACCTAGAAACAAGGAAAATAGAATTTGGAAATTACTCATCAATGGGATCTAAACTTATACTTCTCAGTTTGTCTAAGCTAGCGCTTAAAACTAAGCATTTTAGCCACTTTTTGTTTTGATGTTTTTTCAGGATTGTGCAGTGTAGAGTGGCATATCATTGCACAAAATAGGCAATATGATGAACTGAATTTTATTTAATTTTAACCAACTATACAAACATGACTAAGCAAAAATATGTAAAAATAAATCAATAAATAAATAAATCATCACATAGGAAAGAAATAGCAAAGATACACATGTTTTTATGTTTGTTTTTAGTTGTTTGTGTGACCAAATTTTGCTGTTTGATGTCTGAAGCCTCTACGTTAAAACACACTGGCAAGGCTTCCATATTAGCACATATATACTTTTTCAAAACTTCTGTTATGGAATATACACTTTATAGTAAATGCTACAGGAAGAAGAATTTCTCAAAAGAAAAAAAAAGAAAGTGAAATTTCATTTCAATAATGTCAGTTTTACAGGATGTCCCAAACGTATCCATACTTATGAGATATTACTCCCGTTTTCTCCTATAGTGCAAAGACATGTAGGTTAGGCTAATTGGCGTTTCCAAATTGCCTGAAATGTGTAAATGTACATGAGAATGTTGACAGGAGCTCCCACTATGGTCGTAAAATGGGAACAAATACAATGATAATCACCATTGGCTGCCATCATGCTTAGCTGGACTATAAAGGTTCCTAGATGGATGTGTGGTTGGATAGATATGGGATATTAACACTTTTTTTTATCAGAATGTAAATTCATTTAAAATTTCTCTACATGATTGCCAATTCTTTATAAACACACACAGTGTTGTCTTTCCTACTCATGATGAACTTATGTTAACTTATCTAGTGTTATGCATGATATTGCTTGATTGTGGGAATTTCAACTATGTACAGAAAATTATTGGACAACCTGTAGTTCTTTGTTGAAACTCGAGTTTCATGCAATTGAGTACAAAAACGTGTACAACTTTTAGAATCCTCTTTTGCTGGTGGTAGATGTCAAATGACAATAATTACATAAATGCTGAAATATTTGTAACAAAAAAAAACATCTTCACATTCTGGTTAGCAGTAACACATAGAACATATACTATGCTGTTTAAAGAGCTTTGTAAACTAAGCTTTGAGAACTCATGATAAAAATACTTATCAGATAACTTTTATGACACTGAAGCTTTAATACTTCATACACCATAGTTCAATTTCCTTCTTTAAAAAAATAATAAAATAAATGTATTATACCAAGCAATTTAATTCAAACTAAAAGTCACAAAGGTTAGAGTTAGAGTTATGGACAGGGGTTGTGTTTTTCTTACAACTTTCATTTTATAAAACTGAAGAAAATCCACATCACCCTCGCTCAAACGAATTCATGAGATCAGGTTGATACCCTAATGATGATGTACTGTGATTTCTGGCCAACTCCACTTGTGTTTTCACATTTTGTCTGACATGTCCTCAGCTTCTATCTCCACAAACCCTCACTCCCTCCTACTCCTTCTTTTCATCACTACTAACAAACACCACACCAGCCAGTCTCTCTGTTCTTCGACCCTGGGGCTGTGCAGAGGAGTGTCAGAGCAGACAAGAGAGGGAAAGGGATACATAAAAAGTGAGAGGGAGCAGAAGGAAGGAAGAGTGGAAGAGAAAGACAGAAAGAGAGAGAGATGCTACTGTACATTTTGATGGATTGCAGATAAAGAGGGTGCATAGAAGCAGTGCAGTCCAACACAAAGATTGGACAGATATTAAGAATGTGCTTCCTGTATTGCCCATCGTTTAAAAGCTAGACCCATTAGATTACATGTATCGTTATTAGATTTTCATTCAAAAGGATGTTCTCCTTCCATGTCACCATGCTGCAGAAAACACAGTGTCCCCTGTGTGTCATAATTTTCCTCTATCCTTTCCTTTCTTTATAGATTTTTTTTACCCAGGAAACACATTTGTTATATCTGTTTGTATTATTTTTCTATTACATATAAATGTTTTTAATTAGATATATGTGTATTAAAAACAGATTTTACTACAATTAGTTAGATGATAAAGTATGAATAAAAATCAGATCTATATGGGCCCAAAAATTTTTACACACTTCATCAGTCTGTCTTTTTTTAAAAATTAAAATTGTAAAGATGGCAGTAGTCAAACAATTGTTGATCCTATCATGTAACCATTTATTTTTTTTAGCCTATATATTTTTCATATTGAAATGTGTATACCTTATTTTGGGCCCATATATATACGTGTAAAGGTTGGTACCCTCTCTATGTGTCTCTATAATTCTATGTGTTTTTGTGCTACATAATCAAAAAATAGTATTAGGCAAATTCAACCTCAGTCGAACAACATATACCTTTTTTCACTGTGCCATTATTTATTAACAAAAATGAGACAAAAAAAACCATTATTTTTATAACGTGTAAATTTTACCACTGGCGGAATATGGGAATGACGTTGCAAAAATTTAGAAGTCTCAAAATTAGCTTTTTTTTTTGGTCATAGAAACAACAGAAAACAATCATAAAAGAACATAATTATGTGTATCAGTGCTGAAAAAGGAATATGCATGACCTTAAGAGGTCTTTGCAAATGCGAATTTCCCAAAACCTCAATGAACTGAAGTAACGTTATAAAGAAGAATGAGCCAAAATAGAATGTGATTTTCTATGCGCAGTAGAGAAATGACAATTTCATTGATTAAAATGAATACAAAACTTTCTCATTGCTTTTAATTATTAACTGATTGTTTTTATCCATTTATAGCACAAAATTTCATGTTACTGGATATGATCACTAGGTATTTAGTTTTGTCGTTTCACAGACTGTAAATCTATACTGTACATACATCACAATACATATAAAACCTTAGTATTTCCTTCCGCCATTAAGTATAATTTTTTGTTTGTTTGTTTGTTTTTTGGCCATTGGGTATTTTGTGACACTTTCTTATCCGAGTATGCAACAAACCAATGTTTTGTGCAAGCCATAAAAACTGTATATTTGCATTTTCCCAAAACTTTTTCAACTTTTTTTCAGTGTTTGCAGTGGTTGAAAAATAATAACAAAGAATGTGGTGACTAAATAGAATGTTTTAGGGAATCTAGAATGGTTACTGGTGCATCTTTACAATACACAAGTGCCAGAAATTTAACACGACTTAGGACTTGACAAGAACTCCATAAAGCAGAAAAGGTGCAAATAATCATTCATATTTTAGTCTGAATATGAAGTATGAAGTGCTATGTTGTTTAAATAGCGTAGGTAACTTCAAATAAAATGTGAATCAACAGTAATTGATTTCTAATAAAGAATTTATACTTTAGCAGTTGCTCCGTGTTGTTTAACAGTCATGCTTATAGTTGGTCATGAAAAATGGACACACATCATGTGTAGACTTGCACAATAAAAACACGGTCACAGATAGAATTTATACTGTTTTATTACATGTTGTTGTACTGTGCATTTTCATGCAATGTGCTGGTGTGTTTGTTGTTGTACATCACTGTGTATCTCCATATCTAGAAGTGTGTAAGGAGATGTATTCCCAGAGCTGATAGTTATAATGTTTCTGGGGGTGATGGGAGGAACTTGAAAGCCCTGTGCTGCCCAAATCAAAACTAACAAGGAAATGATGGGGGCTCCTTTATCTCCTCACCTGCCTGGGGGAAAAGGAGGGGGGGTAAGAGAGGGAGATTGGGCAAAAGTAGTGGGGGGTGCACTGGCTTCCTCTTTGATTTGTAAAAAATGTATTACCTCCGAAATCAAACGGAAAATTACTGAGTGGGAGTGAGAAAGAGAGAGAGAGTGAGAGAGAGAGAGATGTGGTGTGTTAAGTCTGTGGCCAAAGTGGTACAAGTATAACAAAATTTTTACTTGTGCAAGAGTCTATTAAATGCTTAAAGTTAAAGTACAGCTTAATTTTGTACTATCAAATGTGTGTTGGTTGAGGGAGTACAAATATAAGACAAATCCTATATCTCAAATCAAACTCATTTTGTCATCAGTTTGTTATCTTAGTGCATATTAGTGGTGTAATGGGACACATAGAGTTTTCCTCTGAAGGTGATGAACATGAGTGTCAGTTTGAAAATTTGCAGTTGGTTGCCCTTCTAGGCATCTAGGAGGAAGCATGGGTAAACCTTCAAACTTTCCAGTTGACGGCTGTCATAATTATAAAGTGTGGGTGGGTGTGTTTGCGAAAATTTGTGAGTTCCCAATTAGTTTTAACCCTTAAAACTCAAGGTCCGTGCCGGCAACACTGCATAGGTCATTCATTCATTCATTCATCTTCTGTACCGCTTTATCCTTGATCAGGGTCGCGGGGGGCCTGGAGCCTATCCCAGG
>JAQQZS010000019.1:8387252-8404294 GCA_030068045.1 Platyallabes tihoni | reverse complement strand
TGTGTTTATTTGATTCCTATTCAAGACACTTTGATAAGAATGACTGTATATTGTTAATTGCACTTTTTATTTGAAAGTCTCTGATCATATTTCAGTTTCTCTCTCTCACACGCACACACGCGCACACACACGCACACACACACTTTACCGAAAATACTGCTCTGATTCTTTTCAAAGGTGTAAAGTGCAGGGTAATTTTTTAATTTTTACTTTACATTTAGTTTTAATTATTTTTGTATGAATATGTTTTGGTTGTGGAACAAATCATCGTTGTTTTTATTTCTTATGGGGAAATTTGCTTGGATATATGGGTGCTTTGATATACAAGCTCGCTTCCAGAACAAATTATGCTCGCAATCCAAGGTTTAACTGTAATTGGTTCCTTTATGCAATTAATTTACTATACAACAATCAATATTTTGTATGTCTAATATTAAGTCTTTTATTCTTTAAAACCTGTTGGATCTGGTTGGGCATCAGTCCTGTTTCATGCCTACAGTAAAGCATCTTGAGACCATTCATTTGTGGGGTTGCTTCTCGGCCAATGGAGTAGGCTCACTCACAACTTTGCCTAAAAACACAGCCATGAATAAAGAATGGTATAAAAACATTGTCAGAGAACATCTCACTACCATACAAGAACAGTTTGGTGACGAACAATGCCTTTCTCACAAATTCTGACAAACTCCAAGCATTGGTTATGCAAGAAAGGGTTGCAGTCATCAGGATGTGGCCCAGAAGTTGATTAACAGCATGCCAGGAAGAAGTGTGAACATACAAATATTGACTCCTTGCATAAACTTAAAGTAATTGTAAATAAAAACCTTCGACACTTATAAAATATTTGTAATTATACTTAATACCATAGTAATATCTGACAATTTTTTTTTTTCTAAAAACACTGAAGCAGCAGCCTTTATGAAAAGTAATATTTGTGTCATCCTCAAAATTTTTGGCTACGGCTGTATGGTAAATTGTTAATTGTTGAAATAGCACTTTGATTATGATAACAGATTTTTTTTTTTATTATTATAATTTTTTTTAAAATAAGTGTTACAAGTTTGTAACATGTACCATTTCTCTCCACTCACCCACAGTTGTGCTATCTGCATGCTGAACTCTTCAGGAACCTCAGTGCCAAAGAGACCAAGAAACACTTTGTGGACTTCTATAACAATTTCTTGGACAAAGGAGCCGTGAGTAAAAAAAAATACATGCTGAAATTTCTGTTGACAATAGTGAAAATTTATACTCTTCTGTCATTTATTGTATTTTGTCTTTTTTTTTTTTTTTTTGAAACCTTATCTTTTGTTCAAATCCGTCGTGATCCATGTTTTTTATTTGGTCTTTTGAGCTAAAGGTATTTTCTTCTTTTCTCTAATGGACAACATCTCAGTGAGAGAATGATTTCCTTGCTTCCTTGCTTTGTCTTTTGTACATTTTTTTTTTAACATTTTCTCAGCATGTGGGTTCTTAACTCTTGGTTTTCCTCGCAGAATTGGAAAATATCCTTCCATCAAATATATCCGGTCTTGCCAAGACCTGAGCTGAATTATTAACTAGTTGAACAGTTGGATGAAGTGTAAAGGAAGCACAGAAGTTAGGGATCTTTTTTAGATGTCATTATCTTTTCATTAACTGTAAGAGCATGTGTCTGAATTTTTCAGCCAGTACAGGTGTATTGTCAGGAAATGTAACTCTGGAATGCTAGAAATTTTAAAAACTTTGGCTGGAATGTTTTTGGGCTGTAGGAGCATCTGGTGGTGCACCAGTGATGCCATAATAATGCTATTTTCAACATAAGTATATTTATTCACTGCTTTGTGTATTAATAATGTTTTTCAGATTCTCAGAGTAGCAGTCCCGTCTAATATAGCAAATGAGTTAGGTAAGCAGTAAACTGACTATCACAAAATTATGCCATTGCATCTTGTTTATTCACTGTTTTAACTTTGTCTTTGGAGAAGACCTTTAAGATGCAGTTGTTATGCATGTATTCAGAAATTAATCATAACACAAAACATTACTAAATCATAACGTTGTTTTAAGGTGTTTTTTGAGTTAATGCAAAAATTTGAAGTATTTATCCTTCGCATCATTTGTAACATTGTTTTTAATGAATCTTTATTAAAGCGAAACACTTTAACACATTATTATTATTATTATTATTATTATTACCTTATTGGGATTGTTTAATATTTTGGATGTAGTGTTAGAAAATATTTATTCATTGTGTTTTGATTATTTTTGTATAATGCAGACCGCACTCGTCCAGACCTCATCAGTGAGGAACAGCAGAAGCGATTTGCTCAGGAAATACAGAACATGCACACCTTGGAGGTCCTGAGGCAGCTTGAGGATTTCAGGTAAGAGACAGATTGCACACTAGTGTGTTCTTTGATATATGATGTTAAGATACATGACTTATCGTGTATCTGCAGAATTTACCTAGTCTGCTCAATTATTACGTCCATGTTTTAACTACTGTCATGATGAGCTGACCAATCATATACTGAAAATATTCTAAGTTTAAAATGCATTTCATGTTAAACACTTAACATATCTAACGTTATAGCTTTATGTATAGGTACTCAGCAATAACATTCACAGCAGATTGGCCCTATGTTAGAAGAATGTTTGAAGAATTAGACCAAGAATAAATGCTAGATGATTGCATTGGCACGACGACAGAATATTTGACAAAATATCCAAAATGCACAGTACAGTGCAGAGTAGAGGTTGTTTACACTCATGATGACGTGTCGTGAGTGTGAGAGCTCCAGCTCATTAGCTTTGTCCAGCATCACATCACATATCGCTACCCAGAATAAGATGAGAATTGTATGTCAGATTGTCACAAGTCAAGGACCATCTATCTCCAGGCAGTTTTTTTAATGATAGTTTAGAAATTAAATGTAATAATTTGTTGGTTTAATCCCCTCATATTACTAAGACCCCGGTTACAACAAAAGTATTCATACCCATAAATCAGTTTGTTTTAGCTTAAATATAAAGGTAATTTGATTTCAAATCAAGTGTGTGTGAATATTTTAGTTTTTTACTATATGCGAGTACAGATTTATGATGAACTATATACAAACCTACTTTATATACAGGATCTCACGGTTTGGATTGGACCTTATAATAGTTACTGATAGTTTTCAGCGTAATTAACTTGCCCAAATTCTATTTGTTTCCTTAAATATGTGGATTTCACCGGTCATTCCCCTTGGTAATCTGTATTGCAAATATTAATGTCTTTGTATGGTTGAGCAATACTAAGAAAACCCATGTTTACCCAAAACCAGAATAGCAAAATATGTATAATATACTTAGCAAGCTGGGGTCAGAGCGCAGGTTCAGCCAGGATACAACAATACTGAACTGTTTAAGCCTTAATATTTAGAATTTGAGTTTTTGATTGAACAGATACGGATAATTTTTAATTGTAACATCAGGTTTTGTCATGTACTTCTAATGCTTAGCGTTGATTCTTGCTTACTATACTGTTTAACTCGACTTTCTTCTGTATCCCATCATGTAACCTGTTAGGCAGAAGAGGATGATGGGAATGACCCCCAATGAACATGAGCTAATTGAGGTGGAGAGTCACTATCCAACAGACCGTGTTCCCAGAGAAATGAAGGAGAAGGCAGTGGCTGAGAGACTTCTAGAGAAGCTGACTGAAACCAAGTAAGTTTGTACAATTTAAACTGTTTGAAATGATAGTTAATGGCATTAAAATGTATACATTAATGTACCATGAGAATAGTGCATTTAGGCCATTGATGGCCATGACTAATTTTATGGATTAGGATCTATCGAAATAGCCATCAGGATCGTATTTATTTTGGAGAACACTGGTCTGCCATCGTACAGACAAATGAAGCACTCCAGACCAGAGAGAGACAGCAAAAATCCAACTTTAACAACCTTATGTAGAGAGTGCACATACAAAATTGAGTCTTAGGTTTTCACTAAGATATTTGAGTAACACATTGAGTTTTGCTAAATCAGGGCATAACAATGCATATAATACAAATTCTATCATATGCACTAGTGTTTGAGCTTTACTTGACACAGGAACAACCACCACATCTAATAAACCCACTATACACACACACCCTTTTAAGAGATCACATAAGATGGTGTGGACGGTATAATCTGATTGTTGGCCAGAAAGCACTTTTCACCAGATATCTATTTTAATTTGTCATCTTCTATAAGCTAGGAAAAATTGCTTCAGCACAGAAAGGGACTTCAGCACCAGCGGGTTGATCCCCCGCTGCCAGATACAGCCAGGTACTTGGCTGTTACAGCATTGTTGTAGAAGTAGGCAGCTCATCTCTTTCAGCAATGTTGTAAAAGGTTTATGGGCCAGCACAGAGAGACACCATAGTGCCACCACAGTTTTTTTTTTTTCCCATTTAAAAAACACGCCCAATAGTTTAGTTTGCAAGAACTATCTCTATAAAAGTCAACTAAAAGCATTTCTAATATTTTAGGATTAAGAAGAGTACGAGTGTGTCAGTTTCTACATGTATTGCTAATTGCAAACACTAAGGTTATTCTATAGTAATGCATACTCAACAGTGTATACATATCCAAACTTGTTAGAGAAGTGGGGTCAGAGTCCAAGCTCAGCTCCTAATTTAGAGACCTTGCTCAAGCCAACCTTCTAATCAGTAACCCTAATCAGTGTCTTAATCGTTGCGCTACCATCATCCTGTTTTCAAAGAAGTTGTGTAATATCCACATGGACAACATTTTCCCTTTTATTCTCCTTATACTCAAAGTCTTGGAGTCTTGGAATGTAGCTGCTGTGACAGAAACTGGAAGAACTGGAAAATAAAAAAAAACATCCTATTGTTTTTATCAATCTTCTAATTATTGTTAACGTTATTTGAAAAACATTCAATTTGACACTTTGTATTTGTATGTGTGTTTAATTTTCTTAGGTCAAATTGTCCTTATTTTGTCTTCTAGACAAGAATAAAAAAGTTTAATTTTAACCAAGTATCTTTGTAGAATTTCTAATAAATTTACTTCACTGATGATAAATATGTGCTTGTCTAATGGTAGCTAAGTCAAGCATACAGTGATGGATTTTGCTTCATTTCAATGAACTCAAACAATCTACACATGTTCAGCTGACAGCATGTGCCATTGTGGAAATAATTACAATGATAAAGATGCTCCTATTTGTCACATCACCTTACAGCACAGTGAAATACTTTTTTCCCCCTGGAACAGATAAGGTTTATTGCCTTGCTCAAGGTTCAGACAATGGACAATTTGGTGGTGCTGGGGCTTGAACCCCTGACCTTCCTATCAGTAACCTATAGCCTTAACCATCTGAGCCACCACTGCACCAGGGGTGGGGTTTCAGGGCAATATCACTTAATTGCAAAAGAGTCAAAACAAACAGGTCGGTTGTCTCATCATCCATTTTATCTGGGAGAGAACTACTGAAAAATGTTTTGCTAATGGAGAAATTTTTTAATTTTCATTGGAAATAAATGCAAAAGGAAGAGGTAGAGAGCTGATGAAGTCAGCAGTGACACGTTGGCAGGAAGTTATTTGTTCCTGGCTGTCTGCCAGAGTGATGGAAAGGGTAAGCTAAGGATATCCAGACTGCAAGACAAGGCTGTTAAAAGAGCCTGGAGTGGTTTACTGAGGAACAGCATCCCAAAACACCTCACAATAAACAGATTTATCTAAAGGCGAATGCAGTTGTTTGACAGAGTCAGGATAGTGAAGCAGCCTGCTGACTACAAAACAGTATATTAAAATAGTAACGAAAGTACTGCGGCACTAACAAATAATTTGTTATTGTACGGCTACATTCACATTACCAGCCTGCAATGCTTCAATTACTATTTTTTACCCTAATGCGAGATTATTCAGATCTGATCATTTCTTTTATGTCTGAACGCACAAAATCTGATGTTTTTCTGAGCGTATCTGAGTCACTTTTGTATGTGGTCCTAGAAACATATCTGCTAATACCATTTTAATGAGAACTGTCGGATCAGAATTCATGTCATTCATGGATATCAATCAGCACCGGCATCATGGGGATTTCACAGCAGCAGTAGCTGGACTTCAACAAATACAGCTGACTAAGTGTTTGCCAATCTCCGGAGCAAAATCTCAAGCATATTTTTCCCTAAAATCACATCCATTGTTTAAAATGAATAAGTGATCGCACAAGCTCATGATGTGTTTTAACCCAGATGGCACCAGTAAAAACGTTATCGATGTGAACATGGGTGCAGTTTCAGAGGAAGATAAATCCACATTAGAGTCAGATAAAAGTCAGTTGTAAATTTGAATGTGAACTGCCATGATATGCAAATCCAACCCGACCAAAAAAATTTTAATTGAAAAATGTGGGTTTTAATGTGAAGAACGCAGTTTGGGATGCAGCCCTGTTGTTCAAAACTTAAAGAATATAATTATGCTGATTTCCATTGCCTTCTCAGTATTACAGTAATAAAATGAGAATATAAAGTCAGTAGATATGATTGAGCAATTAGCTAGGAGAAGTCTATGTAAATGCTGAATGTAGAACAGGACATTCACTGTCTGGCCAAGTCACCATGTCAGAAGGCTCAGATTATTGGGCTGCATCAAGCACTGAAAACAATTTTAAGTTACTAGAAATGGATTAAGAACTTAATGTTTGGGCCTAAACAGCTGTGGCCAGGTTTGCTAGTGAACTTTAACTCCTTAGGAACATCATGTTCAAAGTATACTTATATTCAGACTTGCTACTTTTTCAGGGTTTCATGTTTTCTTCATGCAAAAGTTTCTTCACACAACAGTTTTAAATGGTGATGAATAAGGTTGTGTGTTCCAACTGTTTTAAAAATGTCACTTGTTTTAATTGCAGCCCTGCGATTGTTCCAGATGAAGATAAATGGTAAGTTGCCTTGCTTTCATATTATGATAATGATGGGTTTTTTTTTAAGTCACAGTCATATTTACATTACATTTACATTTAGGCATTTGGCAGACGCTCTTATCCAGAGCGACTTACAAAAAATACTTTGAGGTTTCCCTCACTGGATAGATACTGTACTTACCTTGGGTTAATGGGTTACTAACTAAGTGCCATCAGTCAAACACAGCTGGAAAAAGGGGGGTGGGGAGGGATTAGTCCAAGTATTAAAAAAAAAAAAACAGATACGTCTTGAGTCGTGTTTAAAGATTGTCAAAGACTCCACTGTAGGGACATCTAGAGGAAGTTCACTCCACCACCTAGGTGCCAGAACAGAAAAGAGTCTTTTCTCTTTTTTGTAGGAATATGTTTGTTGAATGTTGTGATCTTATAAACTTTAAGTTCCAAATTGTAACGCTGTTTCGTGTTTTCATTGTTGTGGTATTTAAAATCTATGAAATAAAAAAAGCTTATGTATTTATTTATTTATGGTAGTTGATCATGCAGCATTTTAGCAACTCTTTAATACTGTAAATATAGTCCATAAATATTTAGCGAATATTTTGCACTAGGATGTTTCTAATAAAACACTGTACTACATTTTCCATTCTCCAACATGTTTGCTGTTTCATTACTAATCATCAAACCCTTCCCTTTACTATACAAACATTCTCTTCTCTATACTTCTTCTCATAGTTCCGCCATCTTCACCGCAGTGGCTGTCTACATGAAGCATCTGGGAGTAAAGAGCAGACCACCAGACAGCAAGAAGGGCAAAGGATTTTTCAGGAGAAAGGTACAAGGATTCAAAGTCACCACAAGCTTTTCTAGCAGGGAAACCTCTAACTCAAAAATGATAACATGATTGTGTAAATGTTTACATGATTGTTTAATTCTGTTTGAGACATCACACACCATTAACCTGTTGTTATATATTTTACTTCTGAGATTTATTGTACTGTAGATTGAGATCTATATTTAATTATTGAACAAGTTATTTTATACATACAGTACCAAACAAATGTTTGGTCACACCTTCTTATTCATAGTTTTTTTTTTTCCTTTTTTTCTTTCTTTTTTTTATGTTAATACAGACAACATTGAAATTATGACAGAACAAATATGGAATTATGTAGTCAACACAAATGTGTTAAATAACCCAGAATATTTTTTATCCACCTGTTGTTTTGATGACAGCTTTGCACACTCTTGGCATTCTCTCAGTCAGCCTCATGAATTAGTTACCTGAATAGCTTTGGCTATTACAGCAATCAAACACTTCCTTTAATTGATGGCCAGCTTTTTGCATGTCTCCACTGGTATTTTTGCCCATTCATCTTTAGTGATGAGGTCCAACTCTTTCAGGTTGGAGGGTCTTCTTGCAATCACCCTGATCTTTAGCTCCCTCCACAGATTCTCAGTTGGATTTAAGCCAGGACTCTGGCAGGTCCACTGCAAAACGTTTTTGGCTGCTAACCATTTTTTCACCCTTTTTGCTATGATTTTGGGAGAGAGAGAGAAATCTCACCAGTGGACATTTTATCATGCTAAAATGTCCACTGGTGCCCAAGGACAAGTTTCTCTGCAGACTGCCTTATGTTGTTGAGAAGTTTGATGTATTGTTCCTTTTTCATGGTGCCGTTTACTGTGATTAGGGTACCTGGTCCACCGGCTGAAAAACACCCCTAAAACATTAGGTTCCCACCACCATGTTTGACAGTGAGGATGGTGTTCTTAGGGTTGAAGTCATCTAATTTTTTACGCCAAATGAAGGCTTGGTTTGCGAGCACAGAGTATCAAGAATCACACATGCGCTTCTTGTTTTGACGCAGAGCATCACGTGATCACAACTGAGCCAATGTTTTTTCTCTCACTTGCGCTGCGTGTCCTTTTTATTATAACGTGTGCGAGTATAAAGCAAAAGAAGGTCTCATTAGAGAGGTTAAAGATCCAATTTCTCTCTCTCTCTCTCTCTCTCTCTGTCGTATGCGCTCGCGATTTGATACCGTGCCCCTTCACACACACACACTCTCGCCCCCACCACCTTTCAGCTTCAGACAAACACACACACACAAACACACACACTGTCTGCTCTATACAGAAACACTGCTCTGTCGTGATTCTTTTTAAAGGTAAAGTGCAGGTTCATTTGTTTGTTTTACTTTACAGCAGTGATTACGTTAGTATGCGCTCACGCAAGTGTCATTAGTGATGTTCCTTGCAAATTTTCCGAGAAAACAATCTTTCTGTGTGTGTGTGTGAGAGGTTTACAGATGAGAAGGGGGAGAGGGGAGGGGCTGATTCCTCCTCTTACTTCACACACAAACACACACATACCACGCACTCTAACCTGACGTGGTGTAAATTGCTAGTTTCTGAAGCTGGGCCTCTTTAATAAACTTATCCTTATCAAGCTGTCATCAAAGTGAAATGTAGCTACATTGTTCATTAATACTGAAGACATCAGAACTACAAAAGAACACGTATGGAATCATGCAGTAAATGAAAAAAAAAGTATTAAACAACCCAAATTTTTTCTATTTTAGATTGTCCAGTATTGAAAATAATAAAAAGGTGTGTCCAAACTTTTTTGACTGGAATGGTATAGTGTATGTGAGTATGAGAGTTTTTTTGTTTTGTTTTGTTTTTGTGTTGATCTGCTGGCGCAACCCCGGATTGGAGCAGCCGAAAGAAGAAAAGTTTCAAAGGAAGGAAGAAAAGTCGAAGGTGCTCAGTATCTTAAGGATCGTAGGCAACAGTATGTATCTACCCTCTTCTACTTTGCTCGACTAGTACTTATTAGTTTTGCATAGATTGGAGAATTTCTTGATTGTGCAAATTCTGTGAAGTGCAGAAATTGTAGGATTTAATAACTTTGCGCTGTGACTCCTTTTACTAAGCATTTGTTGTGTCTATAATGTAAATGACATATTTGAGGTGTTCTAAATATTATGAGCTCACACCTGTAATACCCATTTTGAATACTATCAGTTTTTCTATGGCTGATCTGACTCGTGACCTATGAAATGAAACGAAACCCTACTGAGGTCTAAAATGGAAACAGTGCCTTAACCTGTTGAGCTTCTGCAAACCTCTTATAAATACTTGAACCTGTCCATGTTGTGCAGGGATGTCTCTGCTTAAACGGAATTCTATTTAGACTTGTAGCAGCAGATATTTGCTGCTTTAAGATATCTGTATATAGCATACACACCATTATGAAGTTGCAGGACTTACAGGAACATGTTTGTTGCAACGTTTTCCCCTTGCAGATGAGGTCAGAATGAAAGTGGACAATGAAGGTACACCGGTTTGATCGCTTTGCATAGTCAATCCTTCTCTTTCATAGTCTGCCCGTTACTAATCAAAATTTTAAATCAATGCACGTTTGCATGTTCTAAATTAAGCACACAATCATGGTGTTTGGGTTGTTCTGTGTGTATACCTGTAACTGAAATGAAAGACATTAGCAGCTTCAGTTTTATTTAAGACATAAATAATGCATGTAAGTACAAGTACATTACTGTATAAACCTTTGATTTTAACTGGGAGAAGGACTAACACCTTCTATGTATCTGATTCAATCTTATATCCTTTTAAGCCTTCTTAAGCACTTTCCCTTTTTCCCATCATACTAAAACTAAGGGGATTGCATGCTGAAAAAAGAAATAATACATTTCCTATTTTATTATTATTAATTAAGGCAATTGCTGTACAGTATTTTCTGCTGTGGTTGAATTCGATGTTAACTATTTCTCTTGTTTCTATTCTTATCTCAGGTGATAAGGAGAGGAATAACGAACGAAGGAATACTGCAAGCACCATGGGACATCGGGGCTCCAATGCAGATGGTGGTGCAGTACCCATATTGGGTCGAAAATCTCTCGTGCCAGGGCCTAGCACGCCTCAAGGCACAGAGACCAGTGAGGTGCCAGACAGGAACATTATTATTACCCCCAGCCCTGAAAATACCCAGCCTGAGACAGGTAAGGAGTTTGTTTACCTACAAATACAGTAAGTGAAATTTAAAGGAAAAAAGCTGCTCTTTTATGATGTGGACGACATTTGACTGGATTGGTTTCGGTCCATGTATCCTGTTAAGGCTGATTTTTAATTGTAATTACACAAAGATGGTCCCCATGGTCATCTGACATTTTTGTGCATCTTCAGCTATTGACATGTCTGTACGTTGCAATACCAGCATAATCAGTATAGGCAGTAATGCGTATTTAATTAATATTCCATACTGTTATTGAGCAGTAACAAAAATTTTTAATCCTACAAAATGGTGTTTTTTTTTGTGTAGTATGCTTTTTAGTAAATTTTTTTCTTTTTTTGACAAAAG
The DNA here is from genome assembly GCA_030068045.1 of Platyallabes tihoni. Classification (NCBI taxonomy): domain Eukaryota; kingdom Metazoa; phylum Chordata; class Actinopteri; order Siluriformes; family Clariidae; genus Platyallabes; species Platyallabes tihoni. The sequence continues at coordinate 8,393,006 of JAQQZS010000019.1, read as the reverse complement.
TTTTTAATTTCTGACCAAATGACAACAATCAGTGCAAAAGCAAACAGATGTAAAAATAAACAGAGCTTATCAGTGTGTTCAACATCACTATGCATGAAATCACTAAGAAGCACAGTTTCATCTAAACCAGATGTTTTGACTTTATGAAGAGAAGATTCTTGAAGCTGCTCTGAGCTTTCGGTGGTCAAGGTGACCCACGATGCTCGGCAGCTTGCCGACATCTGGACCTAAGGCATTTTTTCACATGTAGGTCTGCCATAGGTCTACCATACATTTCCATAGGGCTATTCAGAATTTGTGACCTTCCGTAGTCAATCATAGGCAGCCGTAGATTTGATATGTCGTGTGAAAGGCGGAGTTTTAAATGCAATGATGGTTGAACATTTTCTTTTTTTCTTTACTTTTTGTCAATAACTGTGATAGAGTTGCTTATATTAAAATTAGAACCCTTGGCAAGTATCATCTACAGGTTAATGAACAGTGAGATGAATGATCTGAAGTCAGAGACATTTCTTATAACGTACTGTGTACACCACCACTCGAAGCACTCTCTGTAAGGATCTGTAGACCCTGGCATGATTTCAACAGCGTAGCAAAAAATGTTAAAGTGGGAACTTGGCTTTACTATGACACTTTCTCTTGGTTATTACTTTGTCACACATCTGTTTACCCATCTGTATATTCCTGTCAATGTCCTGAAACGTTTAACGGTGATCTGTGAACCTGAAATGTGCTCCAACAAATGTATTTACTAGCATTTATGTTCTTGTTTGTTCCACAGGTCAGCCCAGCAGCCGTTCAGACCACCAGTCTGTATCAGATAGTGGAGAGTTAGCGAGCCCCAGTCACAGCATCTCTGTCTGGGAGCCTACATCTGTAATCGACATACCTGTAGAAGAGATCATTGAAAAGGACAGGTAGTGTCAGATTAACAGTAAAACTGAGCCTCTTAGTACAGCCTTAAAGGAATAGTTCAGATGCTTTTGAGTCTGTCTTAAAATTTCTGGTGCATATAAGTACATCATGGTACATTATTGTTGTTATAAGAAGTACCACAGTATTTTTTTTTTTCTGCTTTGCACACCGACTATGAAGTCTGTCACTTGAGTCGCAGGTATAATGTGAGTAATCAGGGCCAATTTACATTTATATTTTCAGTGCAAAAATGTTTTGCAAAGTTCAGCTGAGACTCATATGAAGCTTCTGCAGTTCCACTTAGATGAAATGAGTTGGTATGTTTCATAGTTATGGTGTATTTGGTACAGATTTAACTCTCTTCTTTCTACGAAACAAGCCATATGGCTAACTGGAACTTGACAAACTTCACGGTTGGTGTACAGAGTATATCTATTTAAATATAAAATACAGTATGTGTGTGTGTGTGTATGTATGTGTGTGTATGTATGTGTGTATATATATATATATATATATATATATAGTACTGTGCAAAAGTCTTAGTCATCATATTATATTCTGTACCAATTTTGTTATATATGTTTATCATGTCTGCATAATGATGTACAAAAGCATTCAGTATTCCCATATATAACTTAAAAATTTATTAATAAGTAAATAACATTACAGGAGAATATATGCATGGCTGTAAAGAAAAATAATATAGTACAAGACAGACCAGTTTTCAGATGGAAACAAAAAAACCTAATGTACGCTCCTGGAATTTGCATAAAAATATAAAGGAGTGTGACAAAGTTACCAGAAGAACTCATATTCTCCAGCCAGCTCAGTAAAACCTAACAACTATTTTACTTACAGTACTGTGCAAAAGTCTTGGGCACATACAGAAATATGGCATAAGCAAAAGATGCTTTTGAAAACATTTCTGCATAAAAGAAACTTCTATAACGAGCAATAAAGAGTAATAAAATAAACAGTCAATATTTGGAGTGAAAACTCATTGCTTAATTCAGGAGTTTTAGACACAGATTTCTGCAGTTTTATAAGAAAACAGTTGTTAGGTTTTACTGAGCTTGCTGGAGAATGAGTTCTTCTGAATAGGAAGAGATTAGTTAACACACACTATAAAGTATTGGACTGTGCTGTGACCAAGGATGATCGGTTAAACACCATCACCCCCTGAGTCCCTGCTGTGTGCTCTTCGTTGCTGCCGCTGCTGCCAGTGCTATATATGCTCGTCGTTGACCAAGCCGTTGTCCCCCTCATATGCATACACTTATATGCATACATGCTTACCTCCCTTCTTTAATACAAATTCCTTTTCATTCTGTCCTTTATCTCCACATTTCATGTCCTTCTTTTACTTTTCTTACTTGATATTGACATGTTTATATGGCTGCTTACAGAACCGAGAGCATTTGTTTATGTCTTTTGCCTTTGTAGCAAGTGTCTTCAGTTTCTTCATAGAGAGAAAGGAATACACTATGGCTTTAAGCTTTTTTGTTTGTTTGCTTTTTTGCTTATATTTGTGGTTGAACAGCTTTGTCGAAAATGCAGAAGACTTTAGACTGTATTTACTGAGAGCATCTTCAGCTGGTGAGCACACACGATTAAATTTACTGCGCTGTCTTTGTAAAGTCTTTGTCTAGTTCATCCTCTCGCCCTGTTTCTTTGCAGTTGCTTCGTCGAAGTCTGTTCCGCTTTGCTGTCGTGTAGGTTGTTGTCCAGTTTGTGCCGGAAGTTTTGGTTCTGTTATTGCAGAGCTTGTGCTGGCATTTTTGGTTCCATTTTTCCTTGAGATTGTGGTGGCTCTTTACAGTGGTCATGTGTGAGTAAGGCTTTGATGACGTATTGATTGATTGATTAGAACATTGTCCTTGAGAATTGTTTCTGCTTGTCCTGTATTTTACAGACGGAAGACAAGGTGGGTCTTCATGACAGAGACATGGATATTCTGCCAGCTTCAGACTGCTACTGATTCCACACTCATATTCATACCACACACAGAACAACATATGTCATACCCCACACGTCTGTAATGGTAGAAAATGACTCGTATGATATTTCTGTTAAAACAGTTTCAAAAGTATGCTTAAATTTAATTCTCTTTAACTACAGTTCTCACATTGCAAAGGGCAACATTTGGTGAATTTAATTACTTTTTAAATCTTCTATTGAAACATTTAGCATTATAACTCTTGAACATGTTTTATTTTTAAACCCCTATAGGTTCTGTTGTAGTTACTGCAAGCAAGCCTTTGACTTTGTTTGTTGTGACGTTGTAGCTGAGTTCAAATGGTATAATTGGAGCGGTGTTTTGTGTGTGCTCAAACTTAATTGACTACACCTAATATTTCCTGACTCGAGAGTTGTACTGGCTAAATCATATTATCTTTTGCTCATTCTTCAAAGAAGTTATATATTCAGTGTTATGATCTGTAACAGGCATACTCAGCGAAGCAGCAGGTTTTTGAGGTGCAATAGTTGGATTGCTGTTCTGAACTGATTTTCTGTTATTATTCATGATCTCTCTTCCCATTTTCTCTTCCTGTAATCTTTCTAATTTTAATGGTGCATGTTTTCATATCCTTCTCTCATCTTCAAAATTTCCCACCTTCAATGTCTTGCTGTTTTCCCCCTTCTCACATCTTTACTTCGTCATACTTTTCTTCCCCTGTCCTTCCCCTCTCCACATTTCTAACTGGTATGTATTCAGGAGCGTGCGCCGTAGTGAGAGTCTGTGTGTGGAACGCTGTACACGTCGAGGTGGTTCTACTCGGGCAAAACAGTCTCGCTCCCGTAGTGACGTGGACCTTCAGGCAACTTCCGTTTCCACTTCCACTTCCCAGCCCCCTTCACCTTTTTCCAAGCACCCCACGTTGTAAGATTGCATGAAAACACAAATTGACATAAAAACACAAACACTCATTTTAATAAAAAGGCTATGAAATATATACACCGATCAGCCACATTAAATGCCATATTAAAATTGATTATCAATTACATATGACAGAATTATGGGCATCAAAGGCTTATTTATGCCTGTGAAGAGCAAAGACTAACCTATGGGATCTGATTTGATCTCGCAGAAAAGCATATCAAACTGCTGAAAAAATGGTTCATGCTGGCCATGATAGAAAGGTACCCAGTTCACCCAGTCCAATCACGCATGTGTTGATTCATGGAGGCCTCACTTATCAACTTGCAGCATTTAATGCTAATGTCCTGGTGCCAGACATCACAGCACACCATCAGAGGTCTTGTTGAGTCCATGCCTTTAGGGGTCAGAGCTGTTTTTGTGGTACAAGGGGAACCTACACAATGTTTGGCATAAGTGGCCGGGGAGAGGAAAGTCTGGGCATCCCTGCTGAAGCTGCTGCCCCCGCGACCCGACCTCGGATAAGCGGAAGAAGATGGATGGATGGATGGATGGTTTTAATTTTATGGCTGATCGGTGTATATACATGCATACTCATGCAGTTCAGGTCACATCACGTATTCTAACACCCATAAACTTATATGCATGTACTGAACATGAAGCAAAGATACACTAAAGCATTCCATAAACAACATTCCCTGGGAGGAAGATGCACAGCAGGGATTCAGTAACTCATGCTGTTAAACAGAAGAAAACAGCTCTGAAATATTTGAAATTTTTACCAAATAATCACGATTATGATTCAACAAACTATGAGATCACAGATAGGAGTGAATACTGTAGTTTAAGTATACCTTTAAGTGAACCTTTTTGTCTATTTCTTGCTAACATTTTGCCTTCACTGGCTCTAGTATGGATACACCATTGGTGCCACCTGATGGCTCTCTTACAGCCAGTCCTGCTGGACCCTTAGCTCAACAAGAGGAAGTAGAGCCACGGCTTCTGGAGTTAGAGCAAGATCCTCCCAACTGGAGAGAGCTTGCTCCCAGTGAGGTTCTGAGTAAACTCACTAAGAAAGAGACTAAGAGGCAGGAAGTCATCAATGGTAAGTGGATTGTTGTCCCCCATTTACAAAGTAAATGGATTGAGGGTGGTGATGAAGGCAGAAACTAGCCTTCTACTAACTGCTATTGTGGAAGAATTTAATGCTTACTAGAGATGGGCAGGGGAGGAATCGATTCAGTGATGTATCATGATTATTTTGTGTGGCAATTCATGTATTGTCAAACTGACTGTTTTTTTTTTTAAGTTGATATGTTTGAATTTGAGGCAGTAAAATGTTGCAGTTCCTCTATGATCCTAGAGGTGGTGCTCTAAACAATTCACACATTGGCAATCAGGACAGGAGCGAATTATTTAATTTTGTTTAGAATTGTACTGAAAAAACATGTAATATTCAATCAAGATATTTATACAATCTTGATACTTGCAGAATTGCAATACAATGCTGTCGAATTGGCACCAAAGTACCGTTATAATATTGTATCCCTAATGCTTACATACAAATACATTTTACTATGCAGTTATATTTTAGTATAAACCTCAATCTGGTATGTTTATTTATTTTATAGATAAATAAATTTTTCTTGACTAATTACTTTATGCTGGGTTGCGGAGAATCTGAAGCCTGTTTTAGACTTGGCACATTTGAATATTTTACAATTAAGCATACACAAATACTCAAAAATACTTGGTGTTTTGAACACTCCACTATTACCTGACAATCATTTGTTGGGCACTCCCACCTCCCCCAGCTTTATCTCTTGACTCTCATCTCCACACAGTTTTCCTGCTGTTTTGAATCTTTATCCTCACTTTCTGTCAAGGTGAATATTGTCAGAACTAACCTCGGATGACCAGAAGACGTAGCTTAGCGGTTAGCCCTTTGTTGCGTGAATGGT
>JAQQZS010000019.1:8376568-8386992 GCA_030068045.1 Platyallabes tihoni | reverse complement strand
TCCTTTTATACTTCCTGGTTCATGACCGCATTACTTCCGGGTCCTAGTGCCGGCCACGGACCGAGTGTGCATGACAAATATATTGACAATATTTAACATTTGTATTTTATTTAACCTATATGAACCAGGAAAGACCTCACTGAGATTAGAGTTCAGTTTGCATAGTACAAAATTACACTTTTATAATACAATAGGTTTCATCTCTATAAGTGTAATTGCATGCTACACTGTTGTTCCTAGGTTTTATTAATGCGGTGTTCACTATTTATTATTATCTTTAATGTTTATGTAACACAATTGCGAAGTACACATCTTGGTTGTAGGATGCAGTGTAGTAAAAGTATCCACTGACAAACCCACTCAAGTAATGTAAAGATAGGTGAAAACTCTGTACTTGGGGCCACACCTCTGAGAATGCTTGTACACAAAATGTACTATACCTGTTTTTTGTTAGTTAATTTTTTATTACTTCTTACGTTCTTTTTTTTCTCCATTGAAATATTTGGTGGATGTTTGCCTTTTTTGACTTTTTCTGTCTGTAAGGTAAACGGATGGATAAACAGTGGATAAACGGATGATGGCAAACCGTAGCAAATAGTACCAGAGTGTTTCTCTGAAACTGACCTGAAAGATTAAACGGTGTGAGGCAGTTCCTTATTTCACCCACACCACAGAGTTTACATATCCGGTATGTCAGTAACATGTGGTTCAGTGATTAGCATTCCTGCCTTCTAAACAACTGATCTGGATTTTATTGCCATCTAATGCAGCATAATTATGTAAGTCGTTAAGGACAAAAGAGGAAAGAAATGACTCTTGTTGCTAGTGTGGAATCACACTTCATCTGAAAACCTATATAATCTCATATAACGTTTTAGGGTTAGACAAGTAATTTACGAGGAGTTTAGATAAGTTTTAGAATCCCTGTTTTGTGCATTCATCACATGGCACACACACTCGTATTGATTCACTCCTAAGGCAGTTTATTTTAGCCAGTTTTCCTACCTGCATGTTTTTTAGACAGTTAGAGGAGACCGACAGAACATTAGCAGAAAACCTGGATCTGTAAAGCAGTCTGCCCCTTTAACATTCCAATGAACCATTTTGTATTTAAATGTATTTGTCTAGGCTAATGGTCAATCTAATAACAGTACAAATGATCTCATTAAGAGGGTGTTTGCCAATATTTATCTATCTATCTCTCAAAATTTCACACAGAGGAAAAAAAAGCATTAACTACTGTATTATTAACAAACTCTAAATAAATTCCATACTTCACATATATTAGCTGTCATAAACTGCAGCCTTTTGCGAATAAAGTCCATATTGTGATTTCGATATTTATTCAATTAAGTCCATTTAAAATCCCATTACATCTCGTCTGTGAGTTTCGCATTTGCAATCCAGTGGTTAAAAATCTGTCAATCCCTGCCTCTAATTTTTTGTCCTATTTTCCCTACAGAATTGTTTGCGACGGAGCATGCCCACGTGCGCATGCTGAGTGTACTACATACAGTGTTTTCTCGTCCAATGGCAAGAGATGCGATTATGGATTCTACTGAGCTAGACACAATCTTCCCTAGTTTGGATGAGATTATAGAAATGCACTGTGAGTCCTCTTTTGGATAACCACGTATTAATGTTTGTATAGACAAATGTCCATGCTATCTAAATGTATTGGAAATTATTTTTTAGATACTTTCTATGAGAATCTAAAGAAGGTACGTCAAGATGACGACTTTGTGGTTAAAAAGATTAGCACTCCGCTCCTCAACAGAGTGAGTACCGGCATTTCCATCATATATAATATGTCATGTAGACACTTTATTATTGTACGATTATATGTTCTGTTAAGTAGTGTGTATTTGTAATGCAGACACGTTTTAGTGGTTTGAGTTATAAAATGCTGGCATAAGATAATGCTCTTATACTCTCTCACAGTTTGATGGCTCAGAGGGTGAATGGTTTCAGAAGCTCACAGCTCGTTTCTGTAGTCGTCAGTCATGGACTCTGGTTCAACTCAAGAACAGGCAGAAGAAAGACCCCCGCTTCAATGCCTTTATACTGGTATACACACACATGCAAACACATGGAGCTGCTAAATAGAATTCATTAGAATTAGTCTGCTCTTTGAATAATTATCATATCATTAATATTTAATATTATTACTGCTACTACTATTGCTCCTGTTGTTACAATTTCTTTATCGATTATGGGGTAAATTACTTTTATTAAACTGTGTAAGTTGATTTAAGACTGATTTATTGGACTAAAGCTTTTAGTAAATGCATTTCACCCCCGCTAAAGTGGTATACATAAACACCTATAATGCACAAATATTCTCTTGTGTATATGTTTTAGGAAGCTGAGAGTAAGCCCCAGTGCAGAAGATTACAGCTGAAGGACATCATCCCCATCGAGATGCAGAGACTAACAAAGTACCCACTGCTGTTGGAGAACATTGCCAAGAGCACAGGTGTTTTTATTTATTTATTTATTTATTTATTTTTTATGGTTGTTCATTGGGGTGTAACAGTACGCAAAAGTCACTATGGTTCGGTATGTACCATGGTTTCGAAATTGTTTAAAAAAAAAAGTGTTAAAAAAAAAAAAGATGCATTTTAATTTTCTTTATATGTATTATGAATTTACTTTTAGACAAACTTTACAAACTTGTAAACTATGGCAAAGTGGTCTAAGAATAGTAATAACACTGTTAAGAGCAAATAGTAAAAACAATGGTTCTTTTAAATAAAGGATATCTGTGTCATGCACTAACCTGAGCAGACCAGGAGACGTAGCTTTAGCGGTTAGCCCTTTGTAGCGTGGATGGTAAACCCAAACGCTCAAGCAAGCGAGTAGGCAGGATAACCACGCGATTTAGTCTAAGGACTCTCACAGAATGGGAGCAAGGGAAAAACACAAATTTAACCCGCGTCCTATAAACACATACTCGAAAACAGAAAGTAAACCCAAGAAAGTGAGTACTCATGAATTGGCAGAAAAACGATCTGAACCGACATGGGCAACTCAATGACTGAGTGATGTGAAGCGCCATGTTTCCTTTTATGCTTCCTGTTTTGCGAACGTACTACTTCCGGGTCCTAGTGCCGGTCGCGGCGCCGGTGTGTATGACAATCTGAAGGATATTTGTTAACAATTATTAGTAACATTTGTTGATCTGGTGATGGTGGTGTTACTATTTTTGCACAAATTGGTGAACTGTTCGTTCTTTACAGAGTATATAGGGATCATGTCTTTCATAATATGAAATACCACCACCAAAAAAACCGTCAACTTGATGTTATCCTAAATCCTAGGATCCTAAAGTTCCTGCCTCTCTCCTTCCTCTTTAAGAGAGTGATGTCATCACATAGCTGCTCACAGCATCAGAAATAAACTTCTTATCTTTAAATGAGTGAATGAGTTACAGTGTATATATCAAAAGAACTCTCCTTCAAATTTACATAAGCATCAGAAGTACTGAACTTGTGTTAGCTCACTAGTTGATCTCTCTCTTTCTCAGATAACAATGGTTGCCATTGAATGACTTGTATGCAACTATTTTCTTCTTACAGAGGATAATCTAGAGAAAGAAAAAATCCTTCAGGCTGCTGAATGCTGTCGTAAAATCCTCAACCATGTAAACGAGGAGGTGAAATACATGGAAAATCTTCTGGTAGGCAACTTTTTTTTAGCAAAATGCTTATACCAATTTAATAAAATGGTAATAATTTAAAAAAATATGTTGGATGTGGATATTGAAGATGCGTAGCTGTGGCTGACCACCCTAGCTCTTAAATCGATGTGGTACTAAACAGTCAACTGTTCCATAAAGTGCACACTACTGTAACAGTTTACAGAAGCAATATTGTTTCATACAGTAGATTAAAGTACACTGCAAAAACCAGTAAAATGGGTTTGGTGTTTAAATGACAAATTTATTTTTATGTCGTAGGTCTTGGCTACTGACTTTGTCTCAGTAAAAAAAAATTTCATTTTATCATAACAGATAATTCAGAAATGGCCCATATAATTAAATTTTCTTAAAACTGGAATCTTTAGTCTCAACACATGAGTAACAATCATTCGACCCATGGGCCCAGCCAAGTGCTGTCAAACTTTTTATCCACAGTTATTTTATTTATTTATTTTTTTCAGAAAAGAGATTTGTGTTATTCCACCAGGTGGCAAAATTGAGCTATAAAAGCAGATCTATAACCTTTATAACTGAAATATGTGCAATGGTGCAAATTTTTCCTTTGCATGTTAAAAATGTATGCTGTAACCATGCAAAGTTCCAGAAGAAGCAATTTAGGAATTAAATTTAGGACTAAATTGTTTGAATGACAGCCTGTTTATCTGTTCAGTCTGTGTGCATTGAGAATATACATTTCTGCTATAAAGTGATCATATTTCATTGCCGTTGATGTTTTATTTGACTGTTAAACAATTTTAATCTTGGATTAAGTTCAGTTCAGCTTTTAGACCCCTGCGCTAAGCAATAAGCCATAATCCCACAGAATATTTTACATACTTTTTCTTTTTTTTATTCCAGTATGTCACCATAATCTTAATTCATGATTTATAATCTTCTTTTCTTCTCTTACAAGACATTGAAAGACTACCAGCGCAGGTTGGACACTTCAGGTCTGAAGCCCAGCATGGAGCTTTACACCGAGTATAGGGTAAGAGGTCGTCTCATGACTCGCTGTACTCAGTTAGCATCGTAACAGTAGAAATGTTTTAGAAAAGGTTTTAAGCGATTAGTCTCTCTTTCAGTCCTTGGACATGACGACAAGATCTATGATTTACGAGGGGTCACTTACATGGAGGGTGACTAAGGAAAAAGCTCTAGGTAACTTTTGCTCTTTAAGTCTGAGTGGTATTTGCAACTCACCTATCAGTGTAGTAGTTTCACATTATTAATTGCCATTCTTAAAAGGTTTTTGACCTGATAACGTTGACATGTATGTATGTATGTATGTATGTGTCCAGATGTACAGGGTGTGTTGCTGGGAGACCTGTTGGTCCTTCTTCAGAAACAAGATGATAAGATGCTTTTGAAATGCCAAAGCAAGAGTAACATCGCTGCCCAGGAGGGCAAACAAATGCTCAGCCCCATCATAAAGCTGGAGTCGGCTTTCCTCCGAGAAGTGGCCACAGGTGTGTGTGTGTGTGTGTGTGAGAGACCCTCTGCATGTTTCATATGGTTTAGAACTGGGGTACCCAATAGGCGGACTCCGGTCCGCATCTGGACCCAAATACAGTTAAATCTGGACCGACGCCAAAAAAAAAAAATGCTAACGAGAAACATGAAAACGAGTGTGATTCGTTCATTTTCTACAGGGCGCGCATGATTAGAACGCGCGCACCGGCCCCCCAGCAAAATTATATTTGAGTACCCCTGGTTTAGAAGGTGGATTTGTTCGAAAAAGTCACAATATTACTTTTTTTTTCAGATCGTAAAGCTTTCTATGTTATATTCACTTGGGAGAGCGGAGCACAGATCTACGAACTTGTGGCACAGTCTGTTGCTGAAAGGAAAATGTGAGGTTTACAAAGGAGCATAAGCCATCAGAAAAATCAGCAGTGATTTAAATAGTGATCTGTACCGTAAGTTGTTAATTTGAGTCTGAACTTTGTCTTGTAGATGGACAGATTTGATCAAGTCATCATCAGAGGAGTTGAAAAAGACTGGCGGTTATACACTGGACAGGGTGAGGCATGGAAGCATGCCAAGTAGCAACTCCGCACTGGCGTATAGTGCCTCGTGAGTGTCTTATATGTTCTTTAAATGTATGTCTGAAAATGTAATATAATAAGTAAGTCAATTGTAATATAAATTGACTTTAATGATATCTCCATTTATTTTATTGTCTGTTTGATACTAAAGATGTAGTTAAATGTGTGTTTTTAAGCCTATAATACATTTGTATATTGAAATCGGTTATTGTCTTCTTTGCCGATCAAACACGGTAATGAGAATTTGCTCCTGTTTCATATATCCTACAGTCTACCACTTACCTGTGGTGTGTTGTTTACGGTCATGTAAATGATTATTGGCTTTGACTTGGCCTTATTAAGGTTTTTCTTACTTTCATCTTGTTTATTTCAGTTAGATATTTCAGAAAGAACTGAAAACTTTTCTCAAAAATAAATAATTAGCTTGCATGGGATTTAATTGCACACTCATAACTTACTGTGAAGTGCGCGGAATGAGGTGTAAGATTGCGTTTATTAAGTAGATTTCAGTTGCACACTTTTAAGCGCGTATTTAAAAATGTACAGCGCGATCTTTTGAATTTTGAGATGAAGTAATGATTTTATTCAAGCTTGATTTTATTTATTTATTTTATTTAATTAAAAAAAAAATTTGGGAGAGGAGATAAGGGCATTTTCCGTCAAATTAGCACATCATCTCTTCCCATGGGGTCACCGTTGTGATGAAACGAAGGTATATGTTAACTCAATCTCGGCCAGATATACCTGTGAAAACCCCATTAAAATTTGTTCAGTAGATTTTACATGATGCCTGCATAGACAGACAGACAGACCATCCAAAAACCATCTTGATGTGCTCTATTTCTCATCTCACATCCCTCAAATTATTTTTCCGCAAAATATCTTCAATATACAGACACACAAACTGTACAGTTTTATTATATATGTAGATAATGATCAAGTTAAACATAGTAAATAAGTAAAAACAGGATCTGATGATGAATTCTTTTTGTTTTACTCTCTTTCGCCCTATCTTATACATGCATACACAACCACACTGACTTATTTCTCTTTCTTAGACTGAACCCCCCTCTTAGTCCTACTGACAATGGACCAGACCTACTGAAAAGCTCTGCAGGTAAGAAGTCATGCTCATTTGTCACAATTTTTGTTTGTAGGAGGAGCTTAAAATCAAAAGTTCTTATTAATGTTAAAGTCCTTCTAACACATGATTAAGTGGAAAAGAACATCACTTTACGGAAAAAAGAAAGAAAAGCATTGTGCGGGAATAAAAGATTAGCCATGCAAATTGGTGCATGAGACATGAGTTTTTCCACAGTCGTCTCAGCGCAAGCACTCGCACCAAAAAGCTGAGCCTTAGACCAGTGTTTTAAAGAGGAGTACTATGTATTAAATTCAAGATATTGCACTGTTATGATTGTGATGCATCTTTCAATTCAATAGGTCAATACAAGGACAGCCTTAGCGAAGATAAGTTCAGACACTCTCACTCCTTACTGATTGACTTCTTAGCTTCTAATGGGTTTGACCCACTCGCTTACAGTAATGCCTCTCCAGAGCAGACAGGCACTGTGGCTTTGGATGAAGGTCAGTGGTCTTTCCATTGTTTTAGCATGACAAATCATATATGTATGATGGCCTCAAGTTGAAGTCATTAGGATGATTTTCTAGAAATGTAACATTATATTTCCTTGGTATACAGTAACATCCTTGAAGACACTGTTAGTCAGAAGTACCAGTCTGTCCCAGAATGAACAGAGTGGAGCAGAGCCCGGGAAGGAGGAAAACGATGAATCACAAGGTATTAATCTTATATTACACTTAAACCCCGTAGGTATCTTGGTTCATAAATCATATTCCGATCCATATTTTACATACATAACGTAGATGTGGTGAGTGGTGTCATGCTTTCTTTTATTAGAAGAGCACAACATGGAGTTGCAGGAGGAAAAGGCTCAAGGAGGCGAGCACAAAGCGGTAATTGCTCCTCTAGTGCTTTCACAGGAGCAAATAGAGGATGTCAGCAGAAAACTGGAGACTCTGGAAGAACAAGTGAAGAAACTACAGGTTAGAACATTTTGACAGATTAGCTTTATTAATAGAATCAAATTCAGCAATGAGACCATGTGTGTCAATTACTTTACCACCGAATTTAAATGGTAAAGAGCTGTACATGGAAAGTAAAATAATTGGATAAAAATACAGATTTTCCAGCCTTTATGTATTTTGTGTAGGAGTAATGTTGGAATAGACTGGTATGAATTAATACTCAGAAATACACCAAAAATATATACTATATCTCAATAAAAAAAAAAAAAAAGAAAACAGGTCAGGTAATTGACGTGACCCTGCAGTAACTGACGTTGTTTTCCTAGAATAGAAAGTAACAAAGGGTTCAGGTAGAGTTTTTCCAAGTGCCTGATGGTTAATGTATAAGCCCTTGGGTGATTTCTAGAGTGCTAGAAATACTCTTACTCATCATTTTGACAGAGTTCTTCGCTTTTAACAAGGCATAAGTTTTGCCCGTTCTTTTTTTTTGCAAAATAGCTCAAGCTCAGTCAGATTGGATGCCGTCTGTAAACAGCAATTTTCAAGTCTTGTCACAAATTCTTGATTGGATTTAGGTCTGGACTTGGCCATTCAAACACATGAATATGCTTTTTTCATAACCTAACCCTGCTTTAAACTTCCACAACTTTATCCCTGACCTGTCTGGTGTGTTCCTTGGGCTTCATGATGCTGTTTGTTCTCTAAAGAAAAACCTCTGAGAGCTTCACAGCACAGCTGTATTTGTACTGAGATTAAATGACACACAGGTGAACTCTATTCACTAATTTGGTGACGTCCGAAGGCAGTTGGTTCCACTGGTTTAATTGGGGGCATCAGAGTAAAATGGGCAAGCCATTCTTTTCAGATTTTATTTATTTATTTATTTTTTAAATTCACTCACTTCACAATTATGTGCCACTTTGTGTTGGTCTACCACATAAAATCCCAATAAAATACATCTGTGTTTGTGGTTGTAACATGACAAAATGTGGACAAGTTCAAGAGATATTAATACTTTTGCAAGGCACTGTATATACAGTACATATATCACAATTATAATGGTGTATTTACAGAATGTGCAGGAGGAGTATCACAGGCTACAAGAAACCCTGGCTAAGTTCATTATTCAAAGAGGCAACTACAATTGATCATTCCAGCCTGCTGTTCACCAGGTACTTCTACTACTGCTATAACATTGGAATTGTATGTTACACTTTAGTTGCTATTCTAATGTCCATGTTGCTATTCTCAAGTGTTTAAGTGATTTTGCAATTTGAATGAATAAATTTTGAAATGGTCGATTGCTATGCACGTTACGTAATCCAGTCAAAGTTCTGTACAAGCCTAAAGTGGGGTTTAATGCCAGCCTTATAACAGCATTGAGGAGTGTTTGAGTCCAATCAGCACATTTAACCCTTTGATATCTGCTTGTGTTTTTAAACGTTTCAATTTATTTCGCCTGTCTGTTTTGTCTGTCTAAGGCAAAATGGATCCCAACATTCTTGTTAGCATGATGTCTGAAAAATGAGTGGTTACATATGCTTCATATTATTTCTATAGAATTTTAATTGTAACCAGTAGACAAACTACAGTATTTAGGCTCGCAGACAAATTAAATAGTTTTTCAATAGCTTTCCTCAAGGTTTGTCATAATAAATTTGTATACATTTTAATTAATGAAATGCATGTGCGTACATGCATTTCATTGATGCGTACTATAATATACCCCTTTATTCTGTGTATACTGTGGAAACATTATTTGTATAGCGCTTTTAACAATTGACAATTAACAATTGACAAGCTGCTTGTCGCAAAGCAGCTTTACACAATCAAAAGAATTATTTGAGTTTGTATAAATTGTGAATGTATGAATCAAAATGATAGGATTGTCCTTGATGAGCAAGCCGAGGACGAACCTTGAGAGGAACCCGACTCAGTGGGGAAAACATCCTCATTTGGGTGATAACAGATAGTATGATTGCAGATCAATCCCTGTTGTGTGTTAGGAGGCTCGAAGTGTTTAAGTTAATATGGAGTTATTGGAGGCTCAGGTAGACAGTAGGAAACTCCAGTCCTGAACTATCGAGTGACTGCAGACACAAGTCCTCAGAGAACTGCTGTCAGCTTCAGCTGAGGCCATGACCATCTACATGGTAAAGTGGAACCGTCCCCAGTCACCACACGCATCCCAGGCAGACCACAATGGGCATCCCTGCAACGAGATCTCCAACCAGAAGCAGGACACCAGAACTAGTCAGATAGGTTCAGAGGGCAGAGGGGGTCTGGATCACAGGCAGCTCAGGTGTAGCTTGACAGAGAGACAGGGAGAGGGAAAGTGAGAGAGGGAGGAAAAGAGGAGAGAGCAGAAGAGTAGGAGAGAGAGAACAGTTGGGTGTGGTCACTAGGGCTGGGCGATTTGGCCTAAAATCAAAATCTCGATTAATTGAACATTTTAACTCGATTACGATTAATGGACGATTATTTTATTTATTTATTTATTTTGCCCTCATAGTTCACTGACAAGTTTTGTACAGTAAATATGCTCACATAATCAGTGAGAGATTTTTGAATGAAGGGTGCATTACTTGATTTTAAAATAATTGAAGGAAACACACACTAGTCTGAAGCCA
>JAQQZS010000019.1:8324874-8336260 GCA_030068045.1 Platyallabes tihoni | reverse complement strand
GTTTTATCTGTCTTAATCTGTTTTAAGGAGAATTCACTGTTCTGTTCAATAAATGCAACATATTTCCAAAGTCAATGCGTAATCGTGTAAAATAATCGTGATTTCGATCATGACCAAAATAATCGTGATTATGATTTTTTCCATAATCGAGCAGCCCTAGTTTAATTGCAGTTCAGTCATGGTGTGCAATTTAAAATGTGGCAAAGTGACAACAGTGCAAACAGTATTAATGTACAAAAACTTAAGTAGTTTTGCTAAGAGCTGCATAAAAGTGACAATGAAATTTAGTCTTTGTGTAAATCTAAAAGTATGCAATATTTGGAGTAACTGCGCAGAGCCTGATGCTAACAGATGAAAGTTATGTATGTAGCACCGTGATGTAAATAGCAGACTAGCCTATCATAGATCTCCCAGTACGCAATTCATTGTAGTGAGGTGTTAAAGAGCCGAATGGCTCTGGGAACAAAAGATTTTCACTGTCCATCTTTGTGACAGAAGTATTTCGCTGAACACATTCAGTGTGAAGTGTGTGAAGTGCACTTTTTCATACAAAAGGTCTAGAAAACAGTTAAGGAGACGATGTTCTTTACATGATCTGTCTTCTTTTACCTTTTTGTACTTTTTTTTGTATTAGTAAGAATATGGGTTTTGTGATTTATAATAATAACAACGCAGCATCAGTCAAGGCTGATCAAAACAATGAGTATACACTCATTCACTTATAATAACAATAGGAACAACTGTACCTCTGATTATCATATAGCAGCCACACAGTGCATAAAATAATGCAGAAACTCAACTTTTCTGAATGGGGAAAGAGTGTGATCTCAGAAGCTTTAATGTTAGCATGATTGTTTAACCAGTAACCAGTCTTTATAACCACGTTGGAAGGAAAGTATCTCAGATCAGCGAACACCGCGAAGCTCGAGGTGAGTGGGTTAAAGCTGGATTCCACTTCTGTCAGCTACAAATGGAACATGAGGTTACAGTGATCACCCGCTCAGCGAAAATGAACGGTTGAGGATACAGTCTTCAACTGTACACTTTCTTCTAATGATGTGTTTGGGCAGAAACTCTCAATTTTCAAAAATGTATCTTAAACACTATTTCAATGCCACACCAAGCTTCACCATCTCTCGGACATTCTTTAGCATACAGTAACAGATACTGTAGCTGTATAAGTTGTTAAACCTACCGCCTCTCTATCATCCACTCTTCTTTTTAGAGACCATAAGGAACAGCGTTTCTGAGGGCACTCTCAGTTCTACCCAGTCTGACCTTCTGGCTCCAGGACCGTCCACTGGGTTCTCTGTGAAGGGAGACTCTATGAAAAGCCACACATGTGACAGTCTGGTCACCCACACTGCCAGGACATTCACCAGCAGCAGCCACAACAGCACAAGCTCTACTGCCAACCACAGTGCCAACTCCACATTTCACTACCATCCTCTCCTGAACACCACAGAAATCCTGGAAAGCAAGGTATGCCAAGAAGCATTATATATTGTCTTGCATTTAAACTTTCACCTGTGAAAAGTCATGTGTCTCTCTCTCTTTCTCTCTCTCACCCCTTCACTACTTTCTGTTCTACCCCAAGGATATAAGTATACTTTTCTCCAAAGAGGTAGACCCCTCCGTCTCAAGGTCCATCTCATCCGTGGCAGTGCCTCCACCTGACGGGGACGAACACTCAGAAAACCCACGGGGGTTTCCTGGGGACTTTGAGCCATTGCGGTCAGCGCAGCCTGCCAAAATGAATGTAGATTCCTCACCTGTCTTTAGAAATCCCTACATGTCACCTCTCCTGGCCCCAGACCACATGCTGCAGGGACTCCCTCCTATTCATATAGTGGTAAGAGATACTATTGCCAGTTTTTTGTTTTCCACCTAGGTTTTCAATTGTTATGGTATTTTAGCTGAAACTGTGTTTTGATGACTTATTATAAACCCAACTGATGTAGCTGAGGTTAAAGAACAGAATTCACAGCCCATAATGACACTGCTGTCGTTTACATCTCTGTGTTTTCTTTCAAAGATTTCTGACTTAAGCTACACCTACTTCAGGTTTAAACTGAAATACAGGTAGTCCCCGACTTACGAACATTCGAGTTACGAATTTCCTGCTGATACGAACTATTCTACTTCCAGTTCAATCACGGGAAGTAGCTCACGTGTATTGTCAAAAAATATACACTGCAGTGCACTAGATACCAATATTTATAATTATATACAATATTTTCAAGTAAATGTATAAAATGTCCAAAGTCCGGTATATTGTATGTGTGTGTATGTGGGGGTGCAGAAGAAATTAGTCGCCCTCACCGGTTTCAATGAATCAGTCCGCAAGCACAATGATAGAAAATAGTTGTCCTGTAAAGCTGTCCCGATGGAGGATAATCCTAATTTCGGAAAATCTTCAACGAACAGAGTTCGCAGTCCAATACAGTAGAAAACAGCTATGTTAAAGGCATACTGTATAAGACTCACTTTGAAGGACAAATCGGACTTGCAAAACTCATTTGTAAGTCAGGAACAACTTGTACAGATACAGATATTTGAAGCACTAAACAGATATATAAAAATAAGCTTCTTGAAACCACTTTTCAATGTGCTCTGTAATCTCTGCTATTCCTCCAGGCCTGCGCTCTGGACCCCATGTTAGACGACTCCGTTTCGTTCGCCGGACGACTACAGAACATCCAGCAACCTGTGACTTTGTGTGTCGTAGATGACCTCCCACATGGCTTCCTCAGCCTGTCTCAGCTCACTAAGGAGACCCATGAAGCTTCTAATGTCTGCATGGAGAGGATCAGAGATGTGTTCACTATGAAAGACCTGCCTCCAGAGATGAATAAACACCGCAAGCTGGAAAGGACCGATCATTGTGGTTCGGATGCTTCTGCCAAGTTCTTTCAAATGGAAACTGGTGAGGATGTAAGAGAGGGTGTGGTTTAAAACATGAAAGGTGTTCTAACGACCAAAATAAAAGGTAGTTCAGGGAAAAGGACAAAAATGAAAACATGAAAGGTTTTAAAAACAACAGTAAAAAAATGAAGACTGAAAACTGCCTAGAACCACTGTGCAGTGTACCAGCAGAACAAGAATGAGTAAATAGAAGAAGAAGAAAAAAAAAGTCTGATGTCCAATGTCTGACACTAAGAGTAGTGGATCAGTGTTTGGCTTTCGTGTTTTAAATTACATGTGCGTGTGCACTTGCACTTTTCAAACATGCACAACTTTAACTTAAATATTGCCACTTTGCCTCTGCACTGTATTGCTTTATTGAGATTCTGATTATGAATCGTCCAAATACCAGCATGGAAACAAATGCGTCCTGTCTTGTCCAGGCCTAAAGCTGTAATGTTTCGTAAATGTTTTCACAAAACAGCTTTTTTTTTAATGCACATTATTACTCAACGTCATGCTTATGCCATAGCCAAGCTTTCGAGAGTCAGTTAAACCAATTTTTTTTGTTTATGGTGTATGTGGTTTATGCCGTCTTAATTACTTTGTGTTTGTGTGAAAGTGGTGCTTCTGCTGAGATGATCGTGTTATTACTTAAAAACAAAAAAAAAAGACAATACTGAATCAATGTTTGACGCACATGTCTTTTTATAGTAGATTTGTGTATCGATAGCTCCAGGGTTAAGGTTCAGAAGGAAGAAAGTTCAATTCCCACGATTCCCAAGGAAGAGACCTACTACCGGGGCCTTAACCCTGACCTTCTCAGTTCCAAGCTTGTGTAATATCTCAAATGTGAGTCAATGTGTGTAAAAGTGCCTGCTAAATGTGGATTATGTTTATTATGAGTACTTTACATTTACTAAATTTTAGTTTCAATATTTTTATAGTTGTTAATTTGAGAAAGTTTAATGCTGTTTCAATTACAATACAATGAACAATCACAAGTCCTAAATACTCATCAGCATAGTAGAATTGCTGGGTTTCAAACACAGGAAGCTTTGACCTACAGAATTATAATTTAGCCTAGCATCAGTCATCATCTGCCAGGTCATTCATAGCTAGTAAAATTACAATTCGATATGTAACAAAATATTTAAGTTTTTTTCCATTTCTTAGCCTCCTTTACTCGATTTTCTTGTTCCACTTATTGCTGGATGTCACTACCTCCCTGTTTGGTGTCGGCTTTTGAAACTCCCTGCACACCGACCCATTTCTTGAGCCCAGGAGGTATTTTATGGAACATCCTTCTGCGACCTTGAACCAGTTAGACTAGTCATTAAGCAGGGGTGTGTACTTTATGACTGCGCTCCCTGTGCAGGTGTCATTTGTGAAATCATCATTTGACCCAGGCAGACTTTCATATTTCACTCTCCTCAGTTACACGACAGAATCAAAGCAAATCCAACATCTTTCAAGGACGAACAAATTATAAATGTATTAGCCAAGGGAATACTTCAGTTGAAGTTTCCTATAGTCTGATGTCAAATAAATTAACCCTTTATTGAACTAGTAACATCGATAAATCCTTTAATGCAGACTTGTACTGTATGTGAATAATTCAATTTGTTAAGGGGTAATATTTGTTAGAATCTAATAATATTAGACAGAATTATTCTGCATATCCGTCATCCTCTTTTTTGCCGACATGCTATTGGCAAGTTGTGCTTGGATCCGTCATGGCTTCTACACCCCTGCATGTTGCTGATTAAGGTTTCTTTAATTTCATTTAGTGGAAATTTCAGTGGAAATCTTTATAAAGTCCTCATTCACAACTTCATACATTTTAAATTCCATTGAGTTACCAACAATTTATTCGAAATTTAGAAAACGAATGGTTTGCTTGCTTTTCTAGGTGTTGTGCAATTGTTGGCCAGGTCACTCGCTGCCCAATTTAGATCCATAGATGTATTATTGCACATCGGAGCAAAAAAAAAAGAGCTAATGGGGGAAAACAAATCGGGGAACAAATCCCACTGGCCCATGCTTGTGCCGAGGAATGACAGGAGTGTTACTGTAATTAAAGGGTTGTTAGGGTCACGATTTTTACACCAAATTGGGCTAGGTTAAAATTATTATTA
The DNA here is from genome assembly GCA_030068045.1 of Platyallabes tihoni. Taxonomy (NCBI): domain Eukaryota; kingdom Metazoa; phylum Chordata; class Actinopteri; order Siluriformes; family Clariidae; genus Platyallabes; species Platyallabes tihoni. The sequence continues at coordinate 8,331,218 of JAQQZS010000019.1, read as the reverse complement.
TACTTTTTAAATTTTAATTAGTTTTCTTAAATAAAGCCAATTTGTAAGTGCTGACAGTGTGTTGATAATGTACAGACCCATTTCTGTTGTAAGATATTACAAAGATTCAGTGTAAATCAGAGTTACGGCATGGTCCAAACAGGGACATCAAAAATACCTGTGCACAATAGTGTCTATAAATGTCTCTCGTTTCAACTACCGGATTTTTTTAAAGCTATTTCCAGGCCTTTTGCGTGGTTTTTAACTGGATTTTTTTTCCCCCTGAAATCTGGTATCGTTGATAAAAGATAGTATTATTATGAGCAATGTACCAAAAGTAATGCAAAAGGGGCTTTTTTATTATTATTAAGTGACATAGTTTATGTTGGCACTTCTTTATAGAGCAACCCTTCCTCTGTAACTCTTCTTCTTGTTCTTCCATCATTGGGAGGGTGCAGGCTGTCCGACATCCACAGAAGGCTACGGAATGTTTATGGAGATGATGCCATTGACGAGAGTTATTTGCACAAATAGGTGAAGAAGTTTAAAGAAGGAGAAAAGACAAACCACGCAGTGAGGGATCACCGTCGATAGAAAGAAAGAGGATTCGAGAGTTTGCATCACTTATGATAAAAGACTATGTTGAGTGGTACATTAGTATTGAGGAAGAGCTACTCTACCAACATGTGCAATTTTAACAACCTACGTCAGTTAATAGAAATGTTTGCAGTGTTTTCAATACAGCCCTTGTATTATTACAAGCTTTTTATATTTATTCTCAAGCTTCTAGAGTTGCTGGACGTTGTTGACTCTCAACAGGATGACTCTAAAAATGCACTAGTATAGATAACAGCCTATAGCCGATCAGCCATATCATTTCAATGTGAAACGTTAGACAATATTGTGTAGGTTTCCCTTGTGGTTCCTCAGGACATGACCTCTGGGGGTGTGATGCAGTGTCTGGCACCAGGGCATTGGCAGCGGATTTGGCAGTGGGGCCTCTGTGGAATAGGCTTGTTTCTATTTCTCCGGCGCCTCCCATGGGTGCTCAATCAGATTGGGATCTAGGGAGATTGGTGTCCAGGTTGGCGGCCTTGGGTTCTTTACCTGCTGTGCCCCATACGTGACAGTTGTGGTGCACTGGGTGTTCTGGTGCCTTTCTTTCATGTCCAGCAAGGACTTTTTTTTCCGACAATTGCTGCATTGGTCTCCGTGGTCATGGGTGCCTTGCCTCGATTTAATATTGTTTAATGTCCTCCTGTTCCACCAAACTATCTGCTCATGAGCAACTTCTACATTTACTAAACCTACTTTTCTACTTTAGAAGGCACATGGGCTACAGATTTGTCCATCACAGATTTTGTAGATTAAAAAGGATAGCCGATGAAATCATATTTCATTTGCATTTATAAAAAAAAACAAAAAAGAGAGAGATCGAGAGCGCAGCTAGTGTTGTACTTCTACCATTACGTTTGTTTCTATTAGACAACACATAGCTACCTCATCTGCATCCGTTTCTGTAGGCGAATTAACAGTTACTAAAGTATTATTGAGCGACATTAGTACTGTATTCCGTTCTGATTCCTCAGTCAGTTCACTCTCTCGTTATTGTGGTGTTAGCCGAAACAGTGTTGGATTATGAAATCCGTGAAGGTCCGCTTCCACTACTCAAGCTAATATAGTATGGCTAATACATGCTTCTTTTCAGAGTGTTGGTTATAGTTATATGGTGAATGTGCCGATCTTCCTATGTGGCTTCTTTGTTAATGTACTATCCTCTAAATCCACTATAGCTGTTTAATAAACTGGAGCTTTTGTGTCAGTTGTTGAGAGCAAGTTCTTGGTGTTAGATGTTAGTGTGTTTCTTCCATTCATTGGAAAACCAGCACTTTATGGATCATGACAAGTTATTCTACATACATTATACGGAGAGCTACGTACAATATACCATTCAAACAAACATACGCACAGATACGTTTTTTTTTTTTTCATGTTAAAAACACTGCAAGTGCAAAAGTGTTAATGGAAATTGAATGTATTCTTACTTTCCCTGCCTCATATATGATCTTATATTTTGAATCGGTTTGGGATTTACAGATTTCATGCAAAATTCTTTGAATGATATACTGTACATATATATACAAGTTCATATGAAAAGCACATAGTATAGAACAAATAATAAAAAAAAAAAAAAACACTTAAAAGATACAAATATTTATATTCATGTACTTTCTTTAAAGGCAGGGCTGAATATTATGTCATAGAATTAAGTTTAAAGTAAGAATCGTGTATGTATTGATTGTACTAGATATTTAAAGCGTTTGCTTGCTTATTATTCTTGTACCTGTCTGCATTTTATGTTTTTTTAGCTTTAATATAGCTGTATGGATAATATATTGGCAAAAGTATCAAATATCAAATTTACATTTGTAAAACTACCAAACAAAAAGTACAGTAAAACACTTTGTAGTATAAATGTAAATCTAAATCAAAATATTATTCAAAGGATAAAGTGCAGTTCTGTCACTTTTTTGCTATATCATATGCACTTCCTTTTTTTTTTTTTTTTTAAATCACCATACGTTTTTTCAGAAAATATTGTTACTGTAATAAATGTAGTCTGAAACAATTTTGTGGTTTTGTCTCCTGATGCACATGTGAATTATGTTGTTTGTGTGGTTTATGCAATAAAGAATAAAACAGATTTTCAAAGCATAATTGCTGAGCCGGATTAATCAATGCTTACATTCATCACAGTTAATAGAGCCACGACTCTAAACCATTAAGCCATGGACTCCACAAGGCCTCTGTAGGTGGTTTGCAAGTTGGGCATTCATTGATCGAACTAGTTAGTCCGGCACATCTCACAATGATGTATCTAAATCTGGGGGAATTTGAAGGACAAGTCAACACTTTGAACTCTTTCTGTTTCTTAAACTATTTCTAAATGATTTTGCAGCTCAGCAGGCACAATTATCCTGATAAAAGAGGCCACTGCTATCAGAGAATACTTGGTCAGCAGCAGTGTTTATGTAGGTGTTGTGTCAAAGTAACACCCACGTGAATGCGAGAACCCATTGTCCTCGCATCACTCTGTCATCAACTGCTTGCCTTCTTCCCATAATTGAGGCACATGAACCCAGCCATCCATGTAACGTCAAAGAAAAAGTGATCATCAAACCAGGCCACCTTCTTCCATGTCTTCTGACATTCACATGCCCACTGTAGAGGCTTTCATCAGTGGACAGGGGTCAGCATGGGAAGCATGCCCACGCAGCCACATACTGTACACAGCAAGCTGTGACTCACTCTCGGTTCTGACACCTTCCTATCATAGCCAGCAATAACTTTTTCAGCAAATTCTGTAGAATTGCCCAAGCAGGCTAGCCTTTGCTTCCCATGTGGACGAATGATCCCTGGGTGCCCACAATTCTGTCACCAGTTCACCTTCACTTTTTAGCCATCACAATCTGGTCCTTGTTGAAGTATCTAAGATCCTTATTTTCCTGCACATTAATTATGAGAACTGAATGTTGTTGCTGCTGTCAATATAATTAGGTCGTGTGTGTTATTTACTTCACCTGTCAGTGTTTTTATAATTTTATGACTGATCAGTGCATAAATACACAAACTAAAATAAAGTCAATTACCAAACATCATGTGCACCAACACCATCTAACATGCACGAAATTTCTAAAGAACTTACTTAATGGGGGCCAGGACTTATCTTAATAGCTTTATAGGGGGAAAAGATGTTCCCTTTACTGTATAATACAGTATATGTTACTGAAGTATAACCTTTACAGAACTTTGTAGAAAGTCTACAAACAATAAAAGATGGAAAACAATTTAATGAATATATCTTTTCTTAAATCTCAGCTATTTTTTTTAATATAAAATATTCATTTAGCTTTTCTAATTAATATCTATTGGTGCAGGTGTTTCCTTACATTGTGAAAGTAGTTTATTAGTATTTTATTTTAAAGTACATTATTAAATCCAGCACTTAACTGTATATAACATAACTGTTTATTTACTCAACATTTTGATTTCACTTATGGTGCAGATTGAACGTGAGTCAGATATCTAAGTACTGCAAAAGTTTTATTAAATTCTGTCCAGCCAGTTTTGCATAAAGCTGTGACATGATCTGGCTGGACAGACATACAGACAGAAACATTTCTGAGTCCTCTGATGTATGAAACATAAAGATATCATTGAAAGAGCAAATTCTGACTAGTATACAGACAAAACCTTTCTTTTTTATTCATATAGATAAATAATGTCTAGTTCTAAAAGGCAAAAGCCTGAGTAGAAAAGGAACCTCAGTAGATTTAAAATACAGCGACAAAAAGCATTGACATGGAAACGCCAACAGATGTGAAACAGATGGGGTACATTTATATTTTTACTCATGCAGAAACAAGTAATTTAATTTGAAATAATAGGGGGGAAATTCTGCTTTCTTCCTACCGTTCTAATCTTTTTAAAGGTTTTGAATTATGCTCAGTTTCTTTTACAGTTTTTAACACTTTATCCTGAGCCAACTGTGAGACCAGGTGATAACTCTAACTGATTAACTGCCTCTCTAACCCTAATTTACACATCTTACCACAAATGCTGCATCTGCAAAGAATCTAGGTGAATATTTTTTTTATACACTTGACTTTTCCTTCTGCTGAAGCAGCGCACGAAACCCCCTCCTGCTGTATGAGCATATTTGCACACCTGCAAACTGCAATTAGACATTGTTTTTCACTACTGATTATACAGACACACATTTCCACATCATCTTTCTACCTCTGTGCTTGGTAGTGTAAAGGCTACTGGCTACATACAATTGATTGCACTGCTGAGAGGAGAACAGCGGTGCAGTGGGTATCTCTGCCACTTCACAGTCACAGAGTCTTCAGCTGTCTGTATATAGTTTTATTATATTTTATGGCATTTGCCAGACACCCTTAACTCTGTGGTCTAGCTGTGGTAGCTTAGCAGTGCCACAACAATCCTATCAGTAGTCCAACATCTTAACCACTTAGTGGTTTTCACAAAGTCATTGGACTTTTCCTCTGGATTCTCTGGTGGTCTCTGGAGGCTTTTCCTCTCAATTCTCTGCAGGAAGGTGCAGTGCCAAGATTGAGTCTCCAAGTGGACTGCGTATTAACTTAATCTCTTGTTATTTTGAACCTCCAGCCTCCTAACACACAGTATGACAGCAGATCAATCCCTGCTATTTGTTATGAGGATGGGTTCCCTGTTGATTCTGGTTCCTCTCAAGGTTACTTCCTATTGACATCTCAGAGAGTTTAAACTTATCGCCATCGCCCTCGGCTTGCTTATCAGGGACAATCTGATCATTTTGATTTATACACATTTTCTCACACATTTTATACTCATTTCTCTCTATATATTTTTTGGATTCTGTAAAGCTGCTTTGTGACAACTGTTTAAAGTGCCATATAAGTAGAATTAACTTAATTTGAATTGAGTTGAAGATTTAACTACCCCAAGCTGAGAATGTGTGCATTTAGGAACAAGAACAACATTTCTGTCATGCTGTCCAATTAGCATTCACTGTCCAGCGTATTTATTGCACATTTTGCACTGTAGAGTGTTTGCATTTTACGCAGTCTTGTTTGTCGGTGTTGTGTTATTTAGTGAACCCTTGTCCTGAACAAATCATTTTGGTCCAGATGTATACATCATTTTGGTCCAGATGTATATATTAACTTACCATAATAAATTTCACGATTTTTAACTTGACTAATTCACATCAAGATGTGATGAATTCATCTTAGAGCACTTGTGCTTTCTAAATGAGCTTGAATAAGTATAACTCATTACGTACCCATACTTTCTCATTGATAATCTTAATTTTAGTTTTAAGGTTAAGCTATTAATATGTTTTTGATTTTCCTTTAAGGCAGCAAGGTGGCTTAGTGGTTAGCCAGGGTCTGGGTTCGATTCCCGTCTCAGGGTCTGTGTGTGTGGAGTTTGCATGTTCTTCACGTTATTGGGGGGTTTCCTCCGGGTACTTTGGTTTCCTCCCACAATCCAAAGTCATGCAATTTAGGTTAATTGGCATTCCCAAATTGCCCATAGTGTGTGTGTGTGATGATTTGGCAATCTGTCCAGGGTGTACCCTAAGTCTCCTCCTCACGAGCCTGTATACAGGATAAAGTGTTATAACGATGAGTGAATGATTTTCTTTTAGTGGCTTTAAGAGCAACATCTCACCTAGGCATAAAATGAAAGGTTTGTTCTAAACAGATCCAGGCATCTGTGATTTGTTACATTTACATTTACATTTAGGCATTTGGCAGACGCTCTTATCCAGAGCGACTTACAAAAAGTGCTTTAAAGTT
>JAQQZS010000019.1:8313556-8324774 GCA_030068045.1 Platyallabes tihoni | reverse complement strand
GTGTTTCAAAACAGTACAAAAGTTAAAAACCTACCTTACCAGTGGAGAAGAATCCAATATAGAAAACTAAAGCACACTGTCATTGCTAAAGCACATTTGTTCATTGAATAATGTCAGCTAGAATCTGAGGTGGAATGTTTTAAAATCAAAAATCTATTTTGCTTCAATAAATAGCCAAAAATATTACTTTTATTACTTTAATTAATGTGCATGATTTTTTTTTTGGATTGATTGGTTGATTGATTTGCATTATACAGTACATTATGTGCGCACTGAGGTGCACTGGGGTTTCTAACACATAACTATAAAATGTCTCCCTGATACACAGGAATGATATAGGGGAATGCTGATTATGAATATATCGTAGAAATGGCGAAAAATACGCGTGCGTTCAGAAAAGCGCGTCCTTGTGTGCAGGAGCGGGGACGCGTGCATGCGCAGACGGGCGTCGGGAGCGCGCACTGTGGCTCTGTGAACTGCGGTTCTTCGTCTCGTGCGCACTCTCGTGCAAGGATAAAAAGAAAAATGGACAGAGTTCTAGGACTTGCGGTTCTGTGGAGTATTTTATGCGATGGATGTGTTTGGGGGAAATACGTCAAGGGTGTCGTGAACACCAAAGAGGTGAGATGTTGCACTGGTGATATTTATTTATTTATTTATTATTATTATTATTATTATTTTCTGCACGCAGTACGGTACACGTCTCAGACCTGTGCTTTTAGGAGCTTCCACTATTGCAGTGTAGGTTTGGATGAGTGTGTTTTTCGTGCACGCGCATCTGGGTGTCCCGAGTGATAAATATGCATCATATTAAAACGTGGCATTCTTTAGAGACGAGGCGCGTGCTCGCAGGCCATTACAACTTACCTTAATTTTTTAGACTAAACACCATGTTACAGGTGTGTATATCTATCGAGTTCTCCTCTCTCTACAGCTCATATTTATATACAATACATACATATATACGCCATAGCGTCTATCATATCATGCACCCCCGCATCCATGTGCTTATAATTATTACCCTTAATGACGCTATAACGCTGTACACGCTGTCTACCGGAACGCGCATAGGCCGCGCGTGCGGCTCAGGTCACGTGATGTAAACTGTCCGTTGCTAGCCAGAGTGTTTAAAAAAGGGAAAAAACGCGCCGTGATGAGAACATTTACAGTTTGACTTTTCCTGTTAAGCCTAACAAATAATTTAAAAAAAAAAAGACTGAAATAAGGTGAAACACTGCTGAAATCACTAAACTATCACAGCTAATATGTAAAAGATAGATGTTCTACAGTATACTTCAGACGTGTTCTGAGGGAAACATGTAGTAAAACATACTGCTCAGTCATTCAGTTATCCAGTCAGACGATAGATGGATAGATAGATAGATATTTTGGTCCGTCCATGCGCCAGCCGGATTGTCTCATCAGATGACGGATACTCCCCACCCTGGAGATATATCTGTTGTTTCTGTGGCAGTTACTTAAGAAATCAGGTTGCCAGCTCAATGCTGATTATCATTCACACACTTTCTCCAATTTGGGAACGCTGAATAGCCTAACCGGCTTGTCTTTGGATTGTGAGAGGAAACCTGAGTACCTGGAGAAAAACCCACCAAGCACGGCAATGCGCACAGACACCAAGGCGGTGATCGGGCCCGAACCCTAGAGGTGCGTGGCGACAGGGCTAACCACTAATCCGACAGATAGATACTATTTGGACAGGAGTATTTGACGAAACCTGTTATTTATTGAATTCAGGTGTTTCAATCAGGCCCCTTATCCCAGTAAAGGGCAATCTATATGCTTCAGCATACCAAGACATCTTGGACAATGCTGTGGTTCCAAATCTAGAGAAAGCCTTTTTCTATTCCAACATGAATGTACCCCATTACACGAAGCAAGGACTTTAAAGACATGGTTTGATGAGTTTGGTGTGGAAGAACTTGACTGGCCCGCACAGAGGCCTGACCTCAACGCCATCGAGCACCTTTGGGATGGGTGCAAGACAACAGTGCTAAACACTACACTGTCAGGCCGCGAAACAGATATATAGATAGTTAGATGGAGAGAGAGAGTCCTTTATTAATCCTAAAGGGAACTTGTAAATTGTGTTCTACAATCATGTAGCAGCAGGCCAATGCATAAAACCATCTAGATAGAGTTGGGAAAGTGTGTTTCATTGACCATAAATGTCTGTCAGACATTTTTTGGTGCCAGCCAGAGACTGCTGATCTGGGATGTTCACACATAATGGTTTCAGTACAGTATGATGTGAAAAACCAGAAAACATCAAGGGAACAGTTTTGGGACAGAAACATGTTGATGTTGTAAGATCATGGGAGAAAGAGGTAACTATTCTTTAAAAATGTCATGAACAGAAACACATTACAGAACAGTAAACACATTACATGGTCTCCAGCAGTGGAAAACCACATCAGGTTCAAGTCCTGTCAGCCAAGGACATTGGATGACGAATACTCCCCACACTGAAGATATGTCCAGTGTGTCTGTGGCAGTTACTTACAGTAAGGGGTTGGGTTGCCAGGTTGACTCCCGATAATCAATCACACACTACAGGCAATTTGTATTGGGAGTATCGGGAGGAACTCCACCAAGCACAAGGAGAACTTGCAAACTCCATCCACACCAAGGAGGGAATCAAACACAGACCCTGTAGGTGCACGGTGACCGTGCTAACCACTCTTTTGAATACCAGAGGTATTGTGGCCATAAAGGCTAACCTACAGTGTTTAGTTTTAGCACAATAATTCACCATGTTACAAAATACAAGTCATTTGTAACTGGTTTCATAAACATGACAGTGAATTCAGTGACTTCCCCAGACACTGGATCTGAATCCATTGCTGCAGCTTTTTAGAATAATGAGCTCCTTTTGAGGCAAAGTTTCTAAAAGTGTAGAAATAGTTGTCTTCCTATAACGAAACAAATCTCTGAGTCTGCAAATAACAATTAAATTAAATGTGTATTAATTAAATGACATGCCTGAACCTGGCCATGCAAATGACCTGACATTTGCATATGAATTTGGTTCAGGTCATCAGTTCACGTTCTGAATGATTGCATCTGTATTTGGGTTTTAGACCTGTGCTGAGCTGACAGGAACAAATAATTGAGGACCAAGCACCATGTCCAGCAACCGCATCTAAAATTCATGAAGAAGCCTAAGTAACTTACTCGGTACAGGCTAGGTCTTCACTGAAGCATATCAATAAGTGTGACTTCTTTTCAGAAAAAAAAACATTTGTTCCTTCTATGAAATAAGGACTCATAACTGTTGTAAGGTGCAGTGCAGAAATCCTCCAAACAGAAAGTAGAAGTAATCTATTTTCTATAGACTAAGATCTTTTTATGTGAGGCTAATCTGTGCTTCAGCTTCGTTAAAATTCATTAATTCCCACACTTAATGGGAATACGACTGATCCGGATTACTTCAAAGATCTGCCCCAAATAAATGAGCTTTCTTGATAATTTTTTTATAGAACGATCTCATCTACTGTAGATGGCATAAAGTAGAAATTAAGATAGAGAAAGAAATTATGTTTAGCTGATGAATATTTCGAATATGGTAGAGATTTATCAACTAAATTATCTTTAACAGAATACTATCCTTAGTTAATTAGGCATCATCAAGTCATTTGAGAAAAGGGAAAAATTAACAAAATTTCTGATTAACCATAAATAGCTTGTTGTATTGATTGTCGTATTGTTGTATTAGTTGCACTGACTCAGAGCTATAGTTAAATGCTTTACTATGCATTCTCAAACTGAACTGTATAACACACAATAACTCAACACCAGTACATAAAAACACACCACAGCATTTATTTAAATGTGCCTTGAGATCAAGTATGAATCAAGAGATTATATGTTTGTAGTGAAAGAGATGCATACTGTAGTTAAAACAAAGACTTTGTAAATAGTCCTACTAAATGAAATGATAAAATGTAGAGCACTTATTTTTTCAACAATACCCTGTGTTCAAGATCCATAGGAAGTAGGAAGAATGTTCTCCTCATCCATAATCAGCACCAGGCCAATAATAATCAGCTTATCCTAAGCAAGACAGAAAAACATGTGTTGAATGTCATTATACCGATCAGCCATAACAACACAACACAAAACAATATTGTGTGGCTTCCCTTTTTACCATTGGAGCAGCTCTGGCTACTCTGGGCATGATCCCACAACACCTCTGGGGAGATGTGCTGTGGGGTCTGCAGCAGCGTTTCATTTGGGTGCCATTGGTTGCAGGGTGGAACCTCCATGGATCAGAATTGTTTGCCCAGCACATCCCATGGATGCTTGATCGGATTTGTGATCTGGGGAATTTGGAGGCTAGGTCAATGACCTTGAACTCTTTATCTGCTAAGCTCCATACTCAGCATGCTGTGATGTGGGAATGGACCAGACGGATTGGCCTTTGCTCCCCACAGACATAAATGAGCCTTGGGTGCCCATGATCCTGTCACCACTTTACTGGTACTGTACAGTATATGATTGATAATCAGTGTTATTCAATTCACCTGGCAGTGGTGCTAATGTTATGGCTGAGCTGTCTGTACAAGGAGTCAAATTAATTGTAATTTAAGATAAAAATATTTCTGCAGCATCAAATCTCATTCAAATCCATGTTTACAGTACATACTGTAGAGTTTGTATGTTTTCCCTGTGTTGGATGGGATTCCTCCACTTTTCTAGCACTGTCCGAAGACATGCACTGAAGGCTGTTTTTAGTTTGCCTGCAGTGTAGTATTGTGTGTGTGTGTGTGTGTGTGTGTGTGTGTGTGTGTGTGTGTGTGTGTATGAATGTGTGGGTTCATGCCCTGCGATGCATTGGCACCCATCCAGAGTGTTCCCTGCCTTGTGACCTACGTTTCCTGGCATAGTCTTCAGGCTCCACATGACAGTACTGTACATACTATATATAATGAATGGATGGAAGGATTTGCAGTGATAATTTATAGGAATTTGGAAATGAACAAAAAGGTTTCCTGGTATAAGAAGTTGCCTGCCATGTTAAATCCCTGGTTTGCAGAATGCTTTCAGAATTTAAATAGAAGCAGCCAGTCTCTTAAAGGGGAATCTACAGTAAAAAGACTCAACACCAGATGGTTTTGTTTGTCTAGGAGATGAAATAAAAAAGTCAATGAGAGTTTTTCAGCACAACCTGCTGCCCTGACATCTTCATACTCAGGCATGTTTTGGAGCTCTGAAAGTTTGCGGATGACACAACATTGATTGGGCGCATCTCCAGTGGAGATGATTCTGCCACAGGTGGGCGATTAGACATCTGCTAAACTGGTGCAGAGAAAACAAATCAATGCCCTGAAGTCAGTGGAGATGTTAGTGGATTTTTGGAATATCTCATTATGATCCACCATCAGCCTGTGTGGCTCCCCAGTCGGTATTGTGGAGTCCTTCTGCTTCCTAGGCACTATCATCACCCATGACTTCACATAGGACCTTAACTTCAGATCACTAATAAAAAAGGCTCAAGATTAAAATGAGCTGGGATAATTGTGAGCAACTTCTTCCGTGCATGGAGTTTGCATGTTCTCCCTGTGCTTGGTGGGTTTCCTCCGGCTACTCTGTTTTCACAGTCCAAAGACATGCAGATTAGGCTCATTGGTGTTCCCAAATTGCCTGTAGTGTGTGAGTGCGTGTATGTGTGTGTGCCCTGCGATGGATTGGCACCATGTCCAGGGTGTACCCTGCCTTGTGCCCCAAGTCTTCTGGGATAGGCTCCAGGCCCCTCAATAACAGGATAAAGTGGTATAGACGATGAGTGAGTGAGTGAGTGAGTGCTCTCTAGTCAGAGGTCCATCAGGACATGCCCCAAAATCAGCTTCTTCCCAAATGCAGTTGCCCTGATGAAGACGTTTTTTTAAACTACATGCTCCTAATCCCATAATGCGGTACATTACTTATTTCACACTTTGCACACATTCATCAAAACCTTTGTTTTGTTTTCACACTGTGAAGACTTCCTGTAAATACTTGCACCACATTACCGAGACAAATTCCTTGTATGTGAGAACGCACTTGGCAATAAATTCTCTGATGTATCTGTCCAGTATGTACAGTATACTGTATGTGTAAAATGGTCAGTTATTCTCAGGTGCACTGCAAATTGATCTGTACTTACCAATATTATAATGCATTTAGTTCTGTGCTTGACAAGATTTAAAATCATAGACCTGGAAACTCAAACCTACTGTAGTGCAATTATTTGTCCATGCAGCAAGAAAATTTTATTTGACAAGAAATCTTTCATTTAGTTCTGACTAAAAATAATATTTTTAAGAAGCTAGTAATTAACTTTTTAAAGAAGATACCATTGGCATGTCATTGGCATAGGAATTGGCATAGATTTTAATCTAAATTTAGCATTACAATATTTAACATTTTGGCAAGCACAGAACAATGCATATTACCCTGCGAAACATCTATAATTTTATTCTATAATTTCTTAAAATTAGATTACAACAAATCAAATAGAATTCTTAATAAGAGAAGATTATTAAGCTTATTTCTAATTCATAAATCAAATTAGAAATTGCAGGCAAAAAATGTCTTGTTCTGATGCCCGATCATTTTGCTTCTTTCAAGAAATAAATTCTTAATAACTAGTTTGAAGAAATTTATAGACAGGTTTGGCAAGATTCCAAAATATTTTCACTTATTTACATAATTTTTTAATCTTTTCACAAGATGTAATTTTTTTGCAGTGTAGTTGTAATTGATATTAACTATTAATTGAATAATTGCTGTTAAGAGCTTAACCAGTTCGGTTTATTTTAACCAAATTTTTGTTTTGGATAATAATACTCCGTAGCTCATGTCTTTTAACTTGTAGACCACAAGAGAGTGGACTTGAAGTGCAAAGACTAAAAAGAGGACAGTACTGTCATTCTGGAAAAGAAACAGCCAATCAGAGTAAACTGAGACTGTCAGATTGTGCAAATTTGAGCGAGCATTGTTGCCAAGTTGGGTGGTTTTCCATAAATTGGGCTAAAAATTTTTGGGGGGCTGGCAATAAATATTAGGCTACTTTTTTTAAAAAATTTTTTTACAAAAAGTATGTGCCTAAGTAGTTGAGATCCAGTGCGTGTTCTAGTGCAGATTTTATTATTTGGCTTTAGAATGGGCAGCACTGCCTTGCTATTTATACATTATGAACTGGCAACACGGGTGAGCACAGAGTGCATGAGCAGTGTAAGAGATTGAGAGTTTAAGCAAACAAAAAAAGTTTTTGTTCAAGGATTCCTAAAATATATAATGGTCCAAATGTATAACAACATACAGTGGCAGTAAATTTGTATTCGCCAAGACTTCAAGTCATTATTCTTTCTTTATTATTCTGTTTGTTTCAACTGTTTGGGTTTCATTAATCTGTCTAGCAAAAGTATTTTGTTGGGATTATGCAGCTGTAAAAATTTGGCATCTTCTATTCATTAATATTGAATGATTAATGTATTATTGATTGTTAACATGTTCAAATATCGATTTAGGAAAATGATGCGAAATTTGCAAATTTTCGAAAATCCATGTTACAGTAGATGTGCAACATGAAAACGTCCTGTATGAATGTTACATAATAATTAATAAGTAGCTCCGACCGGAGAGACCACGGATGAAACGATAGTGGAAAAATCAGTACAATTTAAAATGACAATCTTTGTGTTATTTGGCTTCATTTATCAAATGAATTTGCTAAAAAACGAATGCATCTCAAAGCTATCTAATGTGGTACAGATTTATTTGGATTATTCTATTAAACAGACCTTTTCTATTACAAACCGGACAGAAAGACAGGAGTCTTTAATTGTGTGACATCTTTATTTGATAATAAACTACAGCATGTTAAAACGGCAGTGTTGTGTGAGTTTATTTGACAACTTCCTGTCTTTTTATTGAAGTTCACTGTGGATATTTGCAGAGGCAAAATAATTACAGCCTGAGAAACTGCCGGTTAGTAATCAGTGAACTGTAGATCAGTGGTCCATGTACAATATTTAAGCTCATTTATATTCTCAGATTTGTTCATGTGGACTTTTTACTTTTTATCAGATTACAGAGTTTCACACACCGTCACCCTCTATACCACACACACACACACACACACACACAATTATACGCTCATTCACACACAACGAGCAGTCTGAGAACACCAGTTAGCCTAATCTGCATGTCTTTGGGCTTAGGGCTCAAATTCAGCGACTGAGGAGTTGTTCAATATTAATTCCAACATCAGCCTCTAGACTCAGGAACATCATCAACTGGACTGAATGAGTGTGTTAAGCTACTTATCCTGGTCTTTTAACACAGAGTTTGGGGAGAAAAATGGAAAAAAAAGTATTAGTCCATGTGTGTTACCACAACTTACAGTGTGAAGATATGAGCCTCGGACATGGGTCACCTTCACTTAACTATATGATGAAGGTCGTGTGCTTTAATAGTGGTTTCATTAGATGATTACATTCAGCGCACGCTTGCATCAGTCACAGATTTACATCACTTAACCCAGTTAGATATTCACTGTTAATTTATTTAGATTGTCTGCCTTCCTTGTTTATTTACTTCCTACTGCCTTCCTTTCATCCTTCCATTACTATTTTCTTTATTTCCTTCCTTATTTATCTACGTTCTTACTTTTTTATTTCCTTCCTTCTTTCCTCTTCCTTCCTTCCCTCATTATGCCCTTCTTTCCTTTTGTCTTTTCCTCTCTTCCTTCTTGCATTTCCTTTCTAACATATTTTCTTCCTTATGTCTTTCTTCCTTCTTTCATCCATTACTGTCTCCCTTATTTCCTTCCCACTGTCTACCTTCCATCCTTCCATTACTATCTTGGTTATTTCCTTCCTTATTTACTTCTTTCCTTTTGTCTTTTCCGTCCTTCCTTCCTTCCTGCATTTTCTTTAACAAATCTTCTTCCTTATGTCATTCTTCCTTCTTTCATCCATTACAATACTATCTCCCTTCTTTCCTCACTTGTTTCCTCCCTTCTTTTGCCTCCTTCTTTACCTACTATCTTACTTTTTATTTCTTTATTTCCTTCCTTCCTTTCTTCATTCTTTCCATCTTTCCATCCATACTTCCTTACATAGTCTTCTAGCTTCTTACTTTCATACTTCATTTCCTTTCCTCCCTCCTTATTTACTTCCTTCTTTCCCTCCTTCCTCCTTTCTTCCTTCCTTATTTATTAAGCAGTAGGTAGGGAATTGCCGATAGTTTGAGTGTATTTTGCCTCTCACTTTACTCCTTCGACTCTCCTTATCTTACAGGACTGGGTGTTTCTGACACGGTTTTGTTTCCTCACGGATTTCGGCAGACTGGACTTCAAGTTTCGTTACCCCAAGGTAAAATTACAAGCCCTATTGTACAGATGATGAAATATAGTTTTCTATTATTTCTTTTGTCTGAAATAAATTAAATAAAAAATCCCACTGTCTTGTCTCCACATTACTACATGTGTAACACGCTTGATGCAGTAGTGATAAAATAGCTAAGATACCGTAGCATTATCCAGGTTCTTACTGTATACTAGGCTTATTTTTATGTCAGTAAGACAGAAATTGGTTATATTCCAATACTTAAAGAAATAGCATAAACGAAAATGCTTATCAGTGTAAAAGTGCATTATTGATGTTTAATCCACTTTATAAACTCTCTGATCCAGAATTCTTACTGAAGTCACTCTGCTGTCCCTCTTTATTTCTGTCACTCATTGACATCCCTTTTTGCAGTCTGCTTGGCAGATAGTTTATCATGTTTGTGTCTCAGAATATCTTCATTTTTCTCTCCGCATCTCTGTATCGTCCCCCCCAGTCACGCTGCTGTCAGAACATATTGCTCTACTTTGATGAAAGCTCACAGTGGCCAGCTGTATACAAGAGGCCAGACAAGGTGAGCTGGACACCGACAGTGCGCGTGTAGCTTTGTTGTCTACTGTATGCATGCAGAGATCAGTTTAAATGAGACGTCTGCAGTCTGTCACGTGTACGTCACGTGTTGTTTCCTAAATTAAATTCTCAGCTCTCATCGTCGGGTGCCAAATGTGTCACATGCCTAAGTGAAAGTGATGGTGTGGGTGTGTGGAAGCGACTACTTTGACTCTCCCAGTTCTTATCTGTTTTGATGAGAAGTAAATGACAAAAAGGTTATGGTGAATGTTGATGTACTGTATTATAGGATTGCTATCAGAAAGAGGCAGTCCTGAGGCCCGAAAACAACCAAGTCATTAACCTTACCACCCGCTACACCTGGTCTGGATGTGTGGTAAGAAATTTTATATGTATGAAATCTTTGTTCTAAAAGGAAAATTCTCATTAGAACAATATTGTGTTTTTTTTTTCAACAGTATGCATGCCAACATTACTGTATATACATGGGGTGTTCAAGTCAAACTGGGACTTGATGATATTTCTTGTCAATGAAGGCATAAAACTGATTGACATTTACAGCTTTCAAGGACAGTATGATGAGACTTTCAGCCACAGTAAAACATTTAAATGGTGCAAATGTTTTAAAGAAGGCCGTACGTCCGTGAACAATGCAGTCGTTCCCATTAACATTCAGTGAGTGGAACACCTGAGCATTTAAAATCTACATTAGACGTGATTTGGGATGCAAAAGAGACACATCTGTCTGTCAAAACTGTACACACACTTACAGGATCTCGGCTGGGGGTTATTGCCACATCCCCCCCTACTGTCCTGACCTCACTCCAACCCGTTTTACTATATATATATAGGTTCGAGCCATTAAAGGAGTTCCTGGGAGGCCAGCGTTTCGGACATGAAGCAGGCAGTCTGATTAAGTCTCTGGCGCACTGAGAAAACTTTCTACCTTGGTGGTATCCAAGCACTAGTGAAATACTGGGATAAGTGTATTAGTGTAGCAGGAGATTATATAGAGACTGTATATAACTGTGTTGTGCCATTCAGCACAATCAAAAGTCCCAGTTTGACTTGAACACCCTTTGTGTTAAATAAATGCAAACAAGGGGTAAGTATATTATTTTATTTCTGCCCACATGTAAAATCGATTTTCTCATTCCTTTTCCATAAACACAAATAAAATAAATAAAACTTGAACAGAAAGAAACAAATGGTGGTTTACTTGGCAAGAGTTTAGGAGTGAAAGTAGGGACTTTGAATGTTGGGACTATGACAGGGAAGGGAAGAGAGCTGGTTGATAT
>JAQQZS010000019.1:8144752-8165853 GCA_030068045.1 Platyallabes tihoni | reverse complement strand
GAGAGTGTGTGTGTGTGCGAGTGAGTGTGTGTGCGAGTGAGAGTGTGTGCGAGTGAGTGTGTGTGCGAGTGAGTGTGTGTGCGAGTGAGTGTGTGTGCGTGCGAGAGTGTGTGCGTGCGCGAGTGTGTGCGTGCGCGAGTGTGTGCGTGCGCGAGTGTGTGCGCGCGCGAGTGTGTGCGCGCGCGAGTGAGAGAGTGTGCATGAGTGTGTGTGTGTGAGAGAGAGAGAAAGAACAAGGCCTACATCTGGAGGAAAAAGATGGCTGGTGATCCGTGAAGTGTTAACATCAAAACTGGAGTTTAGATGACAGATGAAACAGAGAGAGAGAGAGAGAGCGAGAGGGACAGACAGACAGAGAGAAAGAAAATGACATCAGAGAGGTAACAGAGAGAAAGAAAACTGCAGATATTACACAGAGAACACTAGGGTCTAATATTTAGATTGTTTTAAAGGTACCGATTTGGCACCGGTATCATAAAAAACCCAAACGATACCCAACCCTAGACTCTAAATAGTGCCTGTACAGAAAGGGGGGGCGACAAAAACTGGTGGATAACATCAAAGTCTTTTTATTGAATAATTTTTTTTAAAATTAACATTATATTTAAAGTATAAAGTTTAAAGTATACAGTACATAAATATAAATAAATGCTCAACTAATTTACATACTACATAACCCAACTACAATAATTTAACACCAACAACAGCAAAGTAGTTTATATTCTTGGTACGCTGCAAACTAGCTTTCATTCTCAGCAATCTCAGCAAAAAAACACACACACACACACACACACACACACACACACACACTCTGCCAGCTGGTGTCCTCAAGCTGTTTAACACGGTGCATTGTTTTGCTTTTAACTTCATCCCGTGTGTCCTTAAATGTTTCATTAGGTTTGATGTGTTTCCCGCTTTACACACAGTTGTTGAAAGACATTAGTTGCATGTCAGAATCCTTTGTTGTGAAATACAGCCAGACTTTAGAACGTTTAGTTTAAGCTACTATCAATTTAATTTAAGCTACTACTGCTATATTGGCACCAGGTTTCAGTACCCAACTCTCTAGGCACGACAGAAAGAACGACGAAGACGTTTACATGCATATCATGAGTAAGAACGTCGTGGCTATATTGTGCTTTCAGTGTTTTCTTGTGGCCTTTTTTCTAGAGCTGAATGATTGTACAACATCTAGTATATGTTGACCATAAGGAACCCCAGAGCGTTTGGAGCACAAGGTTTAACTTATTGTTGGGTTCAACACATTCTCAGTTCAATTCGATTCAGTTTTATTTATATAGAGCTTTTAACAATGGTCATTATTGCAAAGCTGCTTTACAGAATCATAGAAATGAGTTTGAAAAGTGTGAGGAAATATTTATAAGTCGTAATTATTAAATCGCAGAGGACAACCGTGGCAAAGACAAACTCACCGAGATGGCAGTAGGAAGAAACCTTGAGAAGAACCAAGGTTTGAGGTTAGCTGGGATTTGATCTGCATTCATACTGTGTGTTAAAATTAAACATACAGCACACGTAATATTTGGTAAATGTCTCTTAGCATGTTTCAGCTTTTGCAGGTGCTTTTGCTAGTCATCAACAAGCTTTTAACACAATTCTGGTTGGATGTTTGACTACTTTTTTCTGGCAGAGCTGTTAGCGGTCAGTTAAAATTGTTGGTTTCCTGGCGCATACAAATGGTACGCAAAACTTTTGACAGGGTAGAGGATCCAGAAGCTTAAAGTTATCCTGTTTTGTCCATGTTGGCACAGAGAAGCCACCAGCTGATCGCTAACAGGAAGTTGAGAGGCCCAAGTTAAAAGGCAGCGTTTTGGGATTTTCAAAACATACATTTAGTCATCATTCTACCACAGAAAAAGACAAGTTCAAAGAAATCATTGAAAGCCCAGTATTACCATGACATGGTCATGATGAGTGTGTATAAACTTCTGTCTGTAAGTGCAGTTTAAAAGAGACAGTTGGAAAGACAGACCAAGATAAAGAGATGCAGATTTAGAGAGAGAGGCGAGAGAGTGAGAGAAAGTGCGCCAAACTAATTGAAACATACACAAAGGAGAAAAGAGAGAGAGAGCAAAATATGGAATAATGGAGAAACAAAATAGGAGAGGCTCAGGCGGTTGTGGCTCTGGGTTGCTGATTGGAGGGTCGGGGATGAGAAAGGAGGAGGATTGGGCATCTCAACCCGTCCCCATAAAACCTGCCACCGCTATAGAAACGATCACCCAATGTGCTCAACAGAACAGGAGGAAAAAAAAAAAAACAGAACAGACTGGCGGCGAGACAGAGCGGTAGAGTGAGGCACTGAGGGTCTCTGAGCTGCTTTGTTGTATGAAATGGCTGCGCTGTGTGTGGGTGTTCATTCCTCATCTCTTTTCGCAGTTATCTTGAACTCTGATCTGTAATTTGATTTAATTGAGGGATCTGCAGGCATAATGAGCGTTTATGTCAAATTTCACCCTGTATCTCTCTCACTCCCTACACACACACATGCACACAGACACACATGCCTGTTCTAAGGACAGCAAGAGAATAATATGAAGTAAAGCATGCCTCTAGAGATTTACCCCCCTGCCTGGGTAGTTAATATTTAGGATGTCCTCAGTTCCTGCGACCAATAATACATTCAGATATAGTTAGTGTTCCTTCAGGAGCAGCTATTTACGGAAACATCCCAAATGCTAGAAAGCACAAAACCCATTCTCGCTGTTCATTTCTTTTTTATTAAGTGTATTTATTAACTTTATTTATTAAGTGTTTACATCAGACAGCAGAATTAGGGGGAAAAAACATGCGAGTAGAGTTGACACAAAATGGTGACAAAGGTCATCAAAAAGGTCAAAGGAGAATGATAGCCCGGAAGGTTAGGTTGGTAAAAATAATCACTCTTTACAACTGTGGTGAGCAGAAAAGCATCTCAGCCACATTTCAATCGATGGAGAAACCTTTCAGTTTTTTTTAATTAGCCTGTATTTAATGTATTTACTCTATTTCAGCCCATCTGCACTTTGGGTTAATATGTTGTGTGAACTGAGATGCTTTTCTGTTCACCCTGGATGTTAAAAGTGATTATTATTGAGTCATTATCGCCTTCCTATCGGCTAGAGCCAGTCTCAGCCATTCTCCTTTGCCCTCTGTCATCAACAAGGCATTTCCACCTGCAGAGCTGCTGCTAACTGGATGTTTTTTCCCCCTCGCTATTGTGTGTGAACTCTAGAACTTTTGTGTGAAAGTCTCAGGAAATCAAGAGTTTCTGGGGGGAATAAAAGTGGCCCATTTGGCAATCATGCACCAGTTCCTTCATTTCATCCAAGTAGTGTTAATTTTGTCAGCTATTTTCATTTTAGTCTTAGTCTTGGTCCCAGGATAAATGTCCTTGTAAGTTTTTATCATATTCAGTCGATCTCATCCTATTTTTGTTTAGTCAAGTTTTAGTCGACTAAAAGTCTGAACATTTTAGGTTAGTTTTAGTCGGAGGAACCTGTAAGCATTTTAGTCTAGTTTTAGTGAATGAAAACGCAACCTTTTTGCAATAAGATTATTATTAATTAACCCTACAGTCAATCTAGTCTAGCCAAAACCCATTTTTTAAGGGTTTTTCAAAAAATAATTATCTTAACATTTTAAAATGTATCTTTTCATCTGATGTTTTCAGCTAATTATGTTAATATTAATGAAACTTCACTCATGCACACAAACATGAAACACTGGCATATACAAATATGAAACAGTCACACATACACGTATACTACTAACTGCTTAAACAACTACATATGAAATGTGCGCATACACACCTATGAGACGCGCACACACAAACTCTTCGTGAGAGTTTGAGTGAAGTTTGATTTAAGCCGTATACAGCACCTCGTAAAAATAGGCCCAAATATCGTCTCTTCTCTTTGGTCCAAGTAATATTGCTGTGAAGACGAAGAGTTAAAGATGACTGAGCTTGTAACACGGGATCACTGTGCGACCAAAGTACTCCTGATACGCCGTGCGCCGTGATCTGGAAGACACTACTGCTCGCGCCATAAGGAATGAACACCGCGTCGCAGCGGATTGTGATGAAAATGAAATGTTGGCGAAAATAAACACAGATGTTTTAATTGTTTTTATTTTTTAAACCACATTTTTGTCTTGTCTTTTTTTGTCAACGATATTGCAAGCTGATGTCGTCACTGTTTACTGTTCACTGATATCCGTGACGTCTCGTCATCGTCTCGTCTTAGTCCCAGGAAAAAATGTCGTCAACGAATATTTTTCGTCATTATTTTCATTGACAAAATGAACACTACTTCCAAGGACTCGCTTCAGTAGCATGCTAGGAGTTGGACTGACTATTCCGAATGAACATGCAGATGTACACCTGCTGTACACCCAGCATTTCCTTTTCTGGTTCATCCCCCGCTATTTATTGCTTATGTCACCTGTGTTTCCTCTGACCACCATTCCTAGACATGCACTATCCATGATCTGTGTGGCCCCACATCACTCGCGCACATCCTGTGACGTGCCACGCTGCTGAAAACAGACCTACTGTACCCAGGGTCACGGGCACAACTTCTAAACAAAGAGCCTGCCAGACAGTTATTACCTCCGAGGCTACCTCCTCCATTTTCTGGCCCCGGTCTCCTCCTCCTAAAGAACAGCATAGAAGTGTGAAGTAATTATACAAGGATGAACGATTTAACCTTGCTCACTGTGTGGCGCAGGGAAATCCCACTGTGTCATCATGATTATATTCTGATTATGAGGATAGGAAACGAATTGACTAGAAACACTCCCAGGTCTCGCAGAACAGTCGAAGAAAATGTAATGGCTGGTTTCGAAGGCACAGTGTCGCTGACCTGTTTAATGGAAAAGGTTGAGCGCATTATCTTTCCCAGGCAGTTACTGTTTTTATTTTATGTAAGACCACAATAATCTAAACGTGATAAGTAACTGAGAACCATGGGCTCTTTGTTTGAACCTACCGCTTTTCTTAAAAAAAAAAAAAAAAACACATGACCAACAGGGATTTCGTGTTGCCCAGGTGAGCCGTGTTAGATTGCTGGTTAAAACAGTTAATAACTCTGAATTGGTTTGAGAGAAAGGTTTCACCTGTGATTTTAGGTGTGCCTAGGCAAAGGTTTGCATTATTTAATATACCTCGAGCATATACAGCCCCTTTCAAAAGTATTGGAAGAACAAACCCAATTTAATTATTTTGTTTTTGCTACCTAGATTAAGACATGTAGATTTAAGATAAAAAGATAAGTACATCTACATGAAGCGTACGGCTTGGAACATGGCTACTCTGGTTGCAAAGCACCCAATTTTGGGGTAAATAAAATTCAAATGGCAAACCATTCTGCATCTAAGAAAAGAGGGAACATCGATCAGAGCCATTGCATAAGCATTAGGCATAGCCAGTACAACTATTTTGGAACAACTGGATAAGGAACACGTCAGCCAGGGAAAATAGAGCAAGTAATGACAAACATCATGAGAGCTGTGAAGCAAGTCCCAAAATCACAACAGTCAGAGCAGAATTATTGAGACCAAATCCAAACCACTTATCAGCAATAAAGGTGAGCCACAAAAGTCCTGGAGCTAAGACTGACATCTTCCAAAGAGATGGAAAGTCCAAAGTACGAAGAGAAAAGGATCTGCTCCGGATGCAAAACACACCAGCTCATTGATCAATCAGGGTAGAGGTGATGTCATGTCTTTGGCTTGCATGGCCGATTCTGGAATAGGCTCACTAATATTTTTTGCTGATGTAACTCATGATGGTACCAGCAGAACTACAGAAACATTCTGTTTGAAATGCATCCAATCTAACTGGACCGTCATCATGTAGCGAGGAGACGACCCAAAACACAACAAAGGACTTCATCAAGGGGGAGAGAAGTGGAATGTCCAAGTAAATCATCAGACATTAACTCAATAGATTGAGCATTGAAACACAACGCCTCCAAAACAAGCCACAACTGAATGAAGTTGGGGTACAAGCCAGGAACGGGTTATCGTAAGCAAGGCATATGCAACCAGAAACGAAGCGTTGTTTCATTTAATTAACGTTCAGACTATTTGTTCTAGTTGGGTGTTTTGCAACCAGAGGAGCCATGTTCCATGCCGTATGTTTTTTATACTGTAGATGGTCCTTATTTTTAGATCTTAAACCTACATGTCATAATCTGGGTAGCAAAAACAAAATCATTTAATTGGGTTTGCTGTTCCAATACTTTTGAAGAGACTGTATATATTTGAGATATATTAAATAACGCAAACCTTTGCCTAGGCCACGTCTAAAATCTGATGGAGATGATGGAGACAGAGATTGAAGTGTGTAGGATCAAAGTGAGAAATAATTTCACATTTGTAATTCCTTACTGCTTTTCTGTAATACAGTTTGTCCATACAGTATATGTCTTTTTTTTTTTTGTTGACGTTCCCGGTGTCGAGTACTTTGTGCGCGGTATAGCGAAAGTGTGTCTCAGGGGTCAGAGGTAGCTCAGTGGTTAAGGCATTGTACTACGGTTCGGAAGGTCCCAGGTTCAAATTCCACGACCACCAAGTCGTCCCGGTTGGGCCCTTGAGTGCGAGGCCCTTAACCCTCAACTGCTCAGATGTATAATTACATAAAAAAAATCTAAGTTGCTCTGGATAAGGGCGTCTGTCAAATGACTAAATGTAAATGTTTTTGAAAAATGTTTTGTCATGAAGAAGTGCGTATGAATGAATACAGAAGTTCAAAGAAGATCCCACTAGTGTTAGCCATCAAGAAGGAGCCAGACGTCGGTCCCCCTGTGAAGGGACACAACATACTGTACAACACAGATACCTTTTCATTTATTCTACCATGTATTTAATTAAATATATTTTTTGTCCTGTTTATACGGCAGTGTGTGCAGTAAGGTGTTAATGATGAACAAGCGAACACAACGTATTTATTTTACTGCACTGTTCTTCATAATCACACGACAGCTACTGTTTTCACCACATACTTCCTCTGCTTGACAATGAAAAGAGAGAGTCACAGAACTGAAATGTTGCCAGCTGTGGATAAAACATGAAGAAAAGAAAAAGTGACAGTGCACACCTCATTGTTCTAGGATTTTCCTGCTTTCTGGGCTAGCGTACCTTCATTTCTGTTTCCTCTCTCACTCGTTCATTTCACTCAAGGCCATCTGTAAGACATACTCTGTTCTCTCGACAATAGTTGTCCTACAATCTGGTCACCACATGAAGGACACGTTATCTCTCTCTCTCTCTCTCTCTCTGTCTTTCTCTCTGTGTCCTTCTCTCTCTCTCTCTCGCTCTCTCTCTCTGGCTCGTGTTCCCTGTTATCAGAATGAGTGTTTATATGGGGAAGGCAAATATTGATCTTCGTGTAGCTTTAACCTTTCTTTTTCTCATTACTGCTTTTCAAAGAGCACAGGAAAGTCAAAGTGTGTGTGTGTGTGTGGTTACATGCACATGTATTAAAGGATTTGCAGAACCTGCTGGTTACTTTTAGTTTGTTTTCACAAACCTAGAAATTCTGAATGTGTGTGTGTGTGTCAGTGCTGATTATAGTGTGTGAGCTATGATAATGCAACATTTCCATGTGTTATCTGTTTCGTATCATAGAATAAACTGAAGCGATTATTTAAACAGAGACAGTGCGTTCATCTCAATGTGACTTTCAGGTGTCCTTCAGGCCGTATACAAACACACACGCATATATACAGAAATATACACACACACACACACGACCACTGGGAATATAACAATTTGTTTCTACAGCCTTAGCAACTAGGTGAACAGATTTTTTTTCCCTCTCTTTCACTCCCCCTCATTCTGGTCTGTTCATCCTGCAGAGTGATAACTCTATGACTCTATGCAGTATGTTTTTTTGTTTTTTTCTTCTCTGAGAGACTTAAAAGGCTTTTTATTTTGGGCGCTTGAAGGGCAAATATTGTTTACTGCGCAACAGCTTAAAGACAGGGCTTTCTTCAAACCCCATTATTACCTAAAGACAGGTCTTGAGATATTCAGCACTTTTCCTTGAGCTCCACTACACTAAGAGCTAGTTAAATTCATCGGCGCAAGCTGCGGTTGTTTTAAGAGCGCTGCATCAAAGATATGTATCATGTTTTTATGTAGGTTGACCATGTTATAGACAGTGACCTGTTGGTGTGGTGTGGCATCCCGTGCAGCATAGTTACTGTTAGCACACTGCAGATGCCTAATTACTAAGTTTAACCATCATAGTGTGAGACACAGTCTCACTGCCCTGTATGGTGATGTACACAGACGAGGAGGCGGCAGAACGATTTTGTATTAAATCTTAATTCTTTTGTATTGCGATTCACGTATCGCCACGCTGACTCCCAAAACTATTTTTACATTAATGATGGAGATGAACCGGTCGATCGGCCAGTGACCAGAATTTAATGGTTTTCAGTTCGATTGGCCGTGACCAACAGAGAAGATTACGAGTGGCGCAACCGTTACACTATTCATTCGTTCCTACAATTTTACACATTTTCATCTTGTATGGTAGGAGAAGTTTGTTTAGAAATAATAATTTTGGCAGACGACCGATATACTTACATTTACATTTAGGCATTTGGCAGATGCTCTTATCCAGAGCGACTTACAAAAAGTATACTTGCTGCTCAGCAGAAATGTACTGTAGATTTCTTTTGTTTAATTCAATAAAATTTTAAACTCTTGGATTTGAAGTTAGTTTGTAATGCTGTGCTCGGTTTTGAAGTGAGAAAACTATAAGGAATGGGCTACATTTAATTACTAGTCAAACTCTTAGTAACTATTACAAATTCTGTTCTAATCTTAAATCTTCATATCAAAATTTTAAAAATGTATGTAAAATCTGGATAGTTATAAAATTGTGATACTTATCGAATCGCTATTTTAATTGAATCTACTGTAGATATTGTGATAATATTGTATTGGGTGATGACTGGTGAATCCCATCACTCTTGATATACATGGCCAACTTTATTAGAGCTTTAATAGACTATGCAGTTGAGTCAATATTTTGTTGGACACACTTGCTAGAGTGCGCAAAATTTTAATTTGGTCATGTGCAAAAGGTTTTTCACTAGCTAATGATTAGGGCTGTGAATATTAGGTAAACTGTCGATTTAACTCGATTTAACGTTTGTAAAATAATTAATGTAAAAATACACAATAATAAAAATAATAATATATAAAATTATATAATAAGAATAAATTATTTAAAAAAAAAAGAGAATTCTATGTAAAAAATATAAAAGATAATTGTCAATTCTATTTACCGTTTGTAAAATAATTAATGGAAAAATACACAATAATAAAAATAATGATTAATTAATATATAAAATAATATTTTAAAAAAGGATAAATGTAAAAAGGATGAGTTGACCCTGAATCAAAAACTGATCCATCGATTCAATTAAAACCAAATAAAATTTTTCTCCCCACTCTCTAGCAAGTGTGTCCAACAAAATATTGATTCAGCTGCATAATTTATTAAAGCTCTAATAAAGTTGGCCATGTATATCAGTAGTGATGCCAGCACACAGCGAGCATGAGAACGTGACTTTCACCGAGTAAAAATGTACTTTCTACATGTGAGAGAGTTTGAGTGGGCGAAATTTAAATTTGGTTTTAATTGAATCGATGCATCAGTACTTGATTCAGGGTCAAATCATCCTTTTTACCTTTATCCTGTTATTAAATATTATTTTATATATTAATTTATCATTATTTTTATTATTGTGTATTTTTCCAATTTATTATTTTACAAACTGTAAATAGAACTGACAGTCTACCTACTATTCACTAAACTACTTTTCATTTAAAAAAATTGGTCAAATAATAGCAGTCCTAAAACACATACTCTAGCTTAATAATCTGCACATATCCACTCAAGACGATGATAAAAAGTGGCCCAAATCTACTCTACCCGGAAAACTGTCCAATCTATCTTTTTTGTTGATAGAAATTGACATGATTTAAAGGAAGAAGGCCAGTAAAGTAAAAAAATATATATATATAATATAAAAAAAAAAGAATATATATATATATATATATATATATATATATATGATCACGCCTTATGTTGTGATTTATGTTTACCAGATTTAAGATGCTGGACAAATGTTCCTTTCTTTAAGTCTTCTTTAAGTTTTATACAGTAAATGGAAAGCAATTTTAAATCATTTTGACCGTAACTTTTGTCTCCTTATAACACCACAATGCACATTTTATGTAGTTAAGACTGACACATTGCATCTCCTTAAATATTCATAGTTAACTTTGCAATCTATTTCATGCGGAACTTATTTGAACATGATGATAAACATATTGTTTTCAATAATGACAGGTTTGATAATAACTTGAATGAAGTAGTGTGAATGACTTCATGTAGTTGTGCTGAAGTTAATACGATTGTGTGTGTGTATGTGTGTGTGTGTGCCTGTATGTGTGTAAACAGACTTCCTGAAGAGGCATTTGGAGCAGTACGTGCGGACGTTGGAGGTGCCGGTGCGGATCGTGCGTATGGAGCAGCGCTCGGGTCTGATTCGTGCACGTCTGAAGGGGGCGTCGCTCTCCACCGGTCAGGTCATCACCTTCCTGGACGCTCACTGCGAGTGCACTGTGGGCTGGCTGGAGCCGCTGCTCGCTCGCATCAAGCAAGACAAGTAAGCGCTACAACCCCCACAGCGCAACGCTGTAAAAACATGTCACGGCCTCTATAACATGACAGAGACTGAACAAGATGAAGATTCTCGCTCAGCCTTTAACTAAATACTGGACTACAAAAGTACAGTATGGTTCGGAAGGTGTAGTTCTCGCTGATCAGACCTGACATCACTTCTCACTTTAGATCAGCTTGAGAGTGTAAAGTTAAAGCTTAAAAAATGTTTGTTTCCTTTTCTATGGAAGGTGCCTTACACAGACACACACACTTACACTTGTATCGCCCTTTTAAGGACCTTTTATAAACATAAAAATAATACTAAGTGTATACCTTAACAAACGCAAACGTCCTCAGAAGATCTAAACACTGCTGTCGTTCTGAGACTTTTGATTTTCACGAAGATGTGCTGCAAAACCTGCCACCTCACCAAGTCAAAATATCATGAATTTAGCCACATTTGTTTAGTATTTCCTTCGTAGCTAATTATAATCATGGGTGTAGGTTCAACTTTTTTAGGTTCAAACCCTATGACCACCAAGTTGCCACTGTTGGTCCCTAGAGCAAGTTGACCCCTTAACCCTCAACCTCTCAGATGTATAATGAGATGTACAAGTCGTGCTGGATAAGGGCGTCTGACAAATGCCTAAATGTAAATGTTGTAGATGAATGAATGAAATGCTGTTTCAAGGTTGGTCTAAAATTCAAAGCCAGTGTACTATGTAATGTAGGGTGAAGTAAAAATCCCTTGTTCCACAAACCAATTAGTGCAAAGTAGTTACTGTACTGTAAAGAGCGATTTTGAGATTTGCCCTTGCGTTAGAAGCTTGTTAACCATAAACAAAGCGACGATGTGAGTCATGAACATGTCAGGAGGTTGGCGCAAGCTAATGCTCGGGTTAACTAGCTGTAACGAAAGATCAAAACACAGATGGTTCAGAGGCAGTTCAGAACGACTGAAAAACAATCACTAAGGAGACAGTGTTGTTTAGGTTTAAGACGTAACGTTATAAGAGGGGTTTCTGGCTGAAAGTGCTTCCGTGACTGTTATACAGTGTGGGTTTGTCAGGCAGCTGCTCTCCCCACGTTCCAGTACCGCCACTGAATCTTTTAGTGGTATGCAGTACTTTTAGTGGTACACTACTTTCACCCCATGATTCTAAAAAGTTTTAAACTTATTTTCGGACATTTTTCTTTTTCTACTGGCGGATCATTTAGCTTCTTCTTAAAAAATAAATCCTCAAAATGAGCAAAACTGAAATTAGAGCTTGAAGGTATGTAGGGCATTAGGATATACTGTACATAATCTGCCGATTATAAGTGTCTATTATTATTACACACACTCACACACAACAGACAGACGGAGAGAATGCAACGATGCAGCCTCTATTCCCAGTCGGAGTCAGAGAGATCGATAGCTCTTAGTTGAGTCAGCATTTATTTATTTTATTCTTTTGTTGTAGTTAATTACGTGTTGTTTCGTCTCCACCTCAGGGCGTGTGTGTGTGCGCATTCGCGTGTGTGTGTGTGATAGTGGTAATGCAACTCAACGCCCTGTCAGGTTGTGTTTTTAGGCTCTGTATATAGTGACAGTCTATATAATCTCAGTATAATTCTCTCTATTGTTGTCTCGAGGCTGTGTGTGAAGACTTACTAAATGATTCAGATGCTGAATGCACCAAAAAAAAAGTACAGCTCTAAACCCTCGGGCTGTGTGGATGTGTGTAAGTGATTTATGGCTCTGGGAAGTCTGGAGACTTAATGCTGAGTAATAAATAAGTAACAAATAATCAAAACTAATCAACCACCGGATGACAACCTGACACAAAATAGAGTGACTGGTACTTCACCCGAATTTGTTATTAACACTACAACACGTCCTGAAGTGTTTTCGACAGCTCAGATTTGTTCGCCTGTTTACATTTGTGAAACTTGTATGAAAAGCAAGTCGATCATCTTGTTATCGATAAAGCATGAAAAATATTTGATATTATGGTGGAAAACTTCAAGGAATAGCTTTGGGTCTTGAGACTGGAGACTCATCCTGTTAGAGAAAACCTCACCATATATCAAGGAGCATTAACACGGACCCTAATATTCCCCAAAAATTGGGAATCACAGCCCAATCAGAATAAAAATGTGTCCTTAATCTGAACAGTCCGCCGCAAACAGAAAGAAGTTTTTTCCAATGGGAATGAGAGTGGTGGTGTAAACCGTTAATAAGTTCAGCCGTGTAAACACTCGATCTGATCATTTCTTTCTTTATCGGAATGAATATTTTCTCCCCACGCATGCTTGCACTGTGTGGGGGGGTAACACAAGGTAACATGGCAGATTTCTGGGAGGAAAGTTTTGCTTCCATTCCTGATTTGTAAACTCTCAGGATGAGGGAGGGCCGACACTGATTGGCTCACATTTCATATGTAGTAAAGCATCTACCCAATCGTACTGTAGATGAGACTAAATTCTTGTACGCTGAGGCGGGATCTATCAAAACAGATGCAAGCGAGGAAGATTACCCCCCTTTTTTTTAAGCTATATTTCCGCCAGATTAAACACTTCACAGTGGACATAACCACTTTGTGCATGCCGTGATTAAATTCTGATTGAATGCGATATAAACACGCATCATATGGGATCAGCGTCCATGTAAACAGATCTCTAACCCGAATCAGAAAGAGTATTATTTGCCAAGTACGCTTACATGTACAAGGAATTTGTTTTAGTGACAGAGCTTCCAGAACAAAACAATGACAAGACAAAACAAAACAAAACAAAAAAGTTAGCAACAAATGAAGTAGAGTGCGGGATTATATCAAATAAGTTAAATAAATATCTGTGGATTGTTTAAATTGGATTGAAGAAATATTGGGGCGGCTTGGTGGCGTTAGCATTGTTGCCTCGCACCTCCAGGATCAAGGGATCGATTTCAGCCTCGAATCTGTGTGCATGGATGCGATGCGATTCTCACCATGGTGTAAAAAAGGAAGAAATATTGTCCATGTAAACGTAGCTAGTGATAATGTATTAGAATCAGTTCACTACAATAAACATGCGATTTTCTCGCAGGTTATAGAAAACATATCACTCTTCTAACCAATCAGAGTTAACATGGCTTCAGTCTGTACGAGTTTCTGACTCTCTACGTGTTTGTCCCAGACGAACGGTGGTGTGTCCCATCATCGACGTGATCAGCGACGACACGTTCGAGTACATGGCAGGCTCGGATATGACGTACGGAGGGTTTAACTGGAAGCTGAACTTCCGCTGGTACCCAGTTCCTCAAAGGGAGATGGATCGCAGAAAAGGAGACCGAACTCTACCTGTCAGGTAACACACACACATACACACACACCGTGGGATAAAACATGGCTAATTCACAGATAATATTTTCATAAACTATGTCTGGAAACTGTTTTTTAAAAAAATCTATAATCTATAAATATAAATAAATCTTGCCACGTGCATTATTACAAATCCAGTACAACGTGAGAGCTCAAAAGAATACAAATGTAAAATGTATGTTTCGTTCATAAGGTGCCTGAATGGAAAGAATTTCAATAATTAATGACGAGACACTAATACCTGGTGAATATCTAATGTAAAAACCCATCTTGGCCTTATTAATCATCATTTTAAAGCTTTTTCTGATCATTACATTTATCAATAACCTTGATGAATCTTTATATTATTAAAAACCTAATGAACTAGAAACAGACTTCTGCAATATACTCTATAATACCTGCTATTTGTATTAATTTATGCACAGAGTTTCCATTCCCTGGGTGATTTTCAGGATGAGTAAATTCCACTGCCGTGCAAAATTGATCAATTGGCCTAATGGTTCTCAAATAGACTTTTAAGCCCAGATCCCAGTTTCACGATTTTTACATTGAATTTGCGTGTTGTGATGAGCCATGTGTACAGTAGTTGTACTGTATGATGTTTGGGTGGCGGGGGGGGGGGGGCTTTAATGATAAACCACGTGCCGGCATGGACAGCTGATTTTTTTTTTGAGCATAAAAAAAAAGTTACAGCTACAGATGTTTATGACCTCTAGATTTGACATAAGTTGTTTTTTTTTTTGGCTTATCCGTCGTCATTTGTGGACTTCCGTGGTCAATTCATAACCAAGTTACTATGGGAACCTACATCAGGGCTATAGCAACAGCTACACTGTGCCGTAAGATGCCAGGTCACATGACAGCGAGACACCAGGGTCACATGATGCCAAGGTGTTTTAATACTTCAATATTTTCTCTGTAATTTTTATTGAACCTGTGCAACTGTGTAACCTGTTTACTGAATGTAAAATCAGCAAAAGTTAGTGCGTAGTGGGATTAATGATTTTTAAGGACACCTGTTATGGAAAAGTTTTAGACATTGAGATGGTCCTCAGTGTGCAAACAAAAAAAAGCTAAAAAAAATAATTTAAAAAACTTTCCCGTCTTTTGTCCATTTTCTATTGGCCGAGGTTTAAACAAGCCAGTTAGAT
Organism: Platyallabes tihoni; assembly: GCA_030068045.1. Classification (NCBI taxonomy): domain Eukaryota; kingdom Metazoa; phylum Chordata; class Actinopteri; order Siluriformes; family Clariidae; genus Platyallabes; species Platyallabes tihoni. The sequence continues at coordinate 8,150,668 of JAQQZS010000019.1, read as the reverse complement.
TTTTTTTCCCTCTAATGTCACCTCATATAAGTGTATGCATATAAAATACCACTCATAGCACTTTGTCGGTTATAACAGGTCTCTCTGTAGGGATCTGTAGACCACTGTGTAGTGTGCCATAGAGCTATTCATAAAAAAAAAAAAAAGTTTTTTAATTGTTATTGTTCTCTATGGCCTTTCCGTTCAGAATTGTCGGCTTTTTCATGCCTTTATTAAGTGCCAGTGTATCTGGCTTTAGCACTTCAAATGAAGTCAGAGCAAGTCAGAATCACGGAAAGTCATGATTTTGAGACAATTTATAGTTGAAAAAATTGTGAAAGTTGGGACCGAGCTTTAGGTTTAACAGACTAAACAATAACTATTGAACATTGAACCTATTGTCAGCAATTACAGTTTTGTAGCTTTGACTAGCCACAGTTTGTGTTTGTTCAGTTTTTTTTTTTTAATAGAAAAAAAAACTTTTTTTCAGCTATATTTGTAATTTGTTCGATTCGTTTCCGCCACTGATGCACAGAAACTGTGCACTACCGCTCAAGACTGTCGGATCACTTTCTAACTCCACGGTCGTTCTTGATTGTTATTTCTTTCTACACTGTAAAGCGATGCTGAAGGCGTCCAAAATATGCAATAATCTTCTTTGAAGTGAAAACTTTGACTGAGTAAAGCCTTTATAACGGCTCTAATCTGTGGTGCTGTTTGTTAATTGGTGATTTCTGAGACTCTAAATGAACTTTAGAGCAGCAGAGGTGAGTTTTGGTCTCACTTTCCTGGGATGGTCTTCATGAGAGCCAGTTTCATGGTGCTTGATGGGTTTAGCAAATGCACTTGACAATACTGTTCTTGCAAGAACTATTCCAGACCAGCTGACCCTTGTGTCTTAAAATAACACCTGACTGTTGTTGTTGTTGTTACATAATTACTTAATGCCGTGTGTTGTTTCATAGTTTTGAAATCCACAGTACTGTTGTAGAATGTTGAAAAACAAAGACATTTGCAAGTGATCCCAAACTTTTGAGCTGTAGTGTGCATCAAATGAAATAACCACTAAAGTCGTTCACTAAAAGAAAGACTCGCGCGATTATACGGGTTATATAACGCAGTATGGTAAAGTAGTGCGCTTCAGCATTCTTGAGTCAGCTTTCGGTTTGTAGGAATCTGGAAAACTAGTTACACAGATGTGTGATTTTATGGTCTGATTACAGCTTTTCCTGTTCACGCACTCTCAGTAATGTAGATCTAAAGGTGCTCTCGGTGTTATCCTTCTGCATTTAGGACTCATTAATGTGCTAATCCACATGATCCTGCCTCTTGTAAGTCATTTGAATAGACATTACGGTACATTTAATTTCAACGGTCTCGTTCTTATTTCTTCTAGAAGGATCTGAATTTGTCGTTCCAAGTTGTCAGCATTCACAGTACTATATATAGACGCCGTGCAGACTCTCAGAAATAGTTACAAGATTGGTACTTTTCCTCGTCGCTGGAGGTGCGATCATGGAGATGCGTCTTTAGTGTGCAGGTTTTACCCGGGAAGGTTTACTGTACGTAATAAGTCCTTACTTAGCTATTATAGAGAAAAGCTTTAAAGGTACATCAGTGCTCTAAGTATGAACCTTTTTAAAAGCTTTTATGGTACGATCTCATCGACCGGGGAAGGCATCTTTATTTCTGGGAGTTCTGGATATCTAAACCGAAGGATATCGAGACCATCAATCATAAGATAAACTGCTTCTGCTAAGAAGTTCAGCTTGTGTCGGAGTGGACAGTTACACATGGGTATCACATTAATATAAGATGGTCCTGTGCTTAATCCCGGACTTTGACTTACAGTCCGGTCATACTGCACTTCCTTTCAGCCAAGCACTATATAATACACAGTTGCGTACTTGCCTTTTTTTTCCTGCCACTGACGCAAGGGTGAGTCAAAAATTATGCACACTCTGGTCATTTTAAAACTTCTGTTAGCTGCATCAGCGCTTTCCGTTCAAGGCTACTGTGCAGGTGTGAACGTGTTGCATCAGTAAATTTATAACTGCATTACAAGTAAAAATGGATTCTCAAGAGGAGCAGCATGCAGTGATTATTATTATTATTATTTTTTGTGATCTGAGGAAGATCGCACAAGTGTTGGCAATAAAGAAAGAGCCGGATCCATGGCTGATGACAACATTCCATCCTCCTCCGTATCATCCTCATCTTGGTCCAGTGGACTTCCACCTGTTCGGTCCCCTGAAAGCAGCCCTACAAGGACGAAGATTCACTTCTGACGAATTCATAGCTTGCAGCTCATGCTAAAACATTTTTTTAATGAGGGAATACAAAAAAGTATTTTGAAAAGCAAGGAAATTATGTCAAAAGTATTCCTTTTTAACTAAAAGTTAATGAAAAGAAACCCTACAGCCAGTGTGCGTATAATTTTTGACTCACCCTTGTACTGTATATCAGTGCATCTGTTGGCATTTTACAGAATTCTTTTGAGAGTAAAATCAGACGTGCTTCTCTAGAACTTTACCTCACGCTGTTTTATTTTTAAATGTTTTTTTATTTGCTGTTGTTTTTGGTGAGTGGTCTTTGCTCCTACTAACAGGAGCAAGTCTTCATGAACTTTTACAATCGATGCCGTGAGATATAAAAACATGAGCATGGAACAAGGAGAACAACAACACACACAGGTCCTCAACAGTGGAAAACAAGCGATATTAAAGCAGGACGGGGGGCAAACAGGAAAAAGCCGAGCGCCCGAGAAAAGAAAGGCAGAGGGAGTGATATTTACTGAGCATTTCGAAAATTGTTGTTGGATAACAGATGGGAAGTTAAAAGTGCAGAAGATAAGATCACGTTCTCCTGAATTATGTGTTTGTTTCTCTGAGATAAAAACAGGCTGGTAGAAACATAACGAAGTGCTGCTTCAAAAATATAAAAGATGATGCGGGGTTGATTTACATTACACGTGTGTGTGTGTGTGTGTGTGCAGGACTCCTACCATGGCAGGTGGACTGTTCTCCATAGACAGAGACTACTTTGCAGAGATTGGGACGTACGACGCAGGCATGGACATCTGGGGAGGAGAGAACCTGGAGATCTCCTTCAGGGTCAGTTTAAAATATTAATAGACCAGATGGATTATTTTCAGTTTCAAACATTTCTATGCAGACACAGGATATGAGTCATTATTTACTATTTACCTAATTTGACTGTGAAAGGATTGATTTTAAAGCTTTGATTACTGGAACTACAGTATAATTCTACTACTGTTTATACTGTAAGACTGTATTACATAATAGGATCTTACTTTCTGTTTTTACTTTGTTTTTAAAGCGGTAGCTAACTCGCAACGTTTAAAACAATCGGAAGGTTCTCTTAAAATGCATACTAATTAACATGCGACAAGAATCGCATGTCCTAAGTAGCGATGGCGAGTTCATACCTCAGAGAGACTTAAAGATGCTGAGAAGCGTTAGAAACTGTCGACGGAGTGAAGACGCGAGTATATGTTATTTTTATAAGGTATACAGGAACGGAAATCTTTCCAACTATTTAAGTAAGGTGTCGTTTCTCATTATCATCAGTGAATTGTGTCAGTAAAATATGACATGTTTAATCTTAACCTGAAAACAGAAGAGTGAAGAGCCCTTTTACAGTTTAAATCAAGTCAAATAGGGTTTTATTGTCATTTCAACCATATACAGTGAAACAAAACAACATTCCTCCAGAACCAAGGTGCTACATGCAACATAAATTTACAATAACTAACTAACTAACTAACTAAGGAACCTATTTAGCTGGCTAGCTGAGACGAGACAAATTCACATAACATAAATGAACAACATAAATTAACCGAAAGCCTAACTAGCTAACTTGGAGACCTAATTAGCCGGCTAGCTGGGACAAGACAGATTTACATCTTTAAGTTAAACAGAGAACTTTTTATACAAAAGAGACAACATCAAGTGCACATGCAAATTTGCAAACAAGAGCGACAACGTGACAACATGACATTACAATACTCTGTGGTAATGAGGTGATGAGTTGAGGTAGTGGGAGGAGAAACAGTAGAAAGTAAACGTTTCTTGTAATTAGCAGCAAAGATAAAAATAGTTTGTGCAAAAGAGCATTTACCTTTCTAATAAACTGGTTGGTGAGGTAGGCATCATAATGTCTTAGTGGTTAGCACTTTTGTCTCGCACCTCCAGGGCTAAGGGGTTTAAAGCTCTCCTCGTGTGAGAGTCGCATGTTCTCACCATGCTTGGTGCGCTTCATCCGGGTATTCCAGGTTCATCCCAGGCTGAAAGACAGGCTGTGTAGGCTGATTAGCATTTCCAGATTGGCTGAAGTGTATGATTGGGTGTGGCCTGCCTTGTACTCAAAGGTCTCGTTCAGACTGCCAGCTCAAATCTGATTTTTGGCATTTCAGCAAATTGGAATCAGTTTGGAATCAGATTCCTTTCATGTAGTCATCTGTTTTTTGAACCACATACAAAGCTGGTTTGCAATCAGATTCAAATCAGATTCCTAAAGATGTGTCTCAGTCTGGCTGGACTTATTTACATCGGATAACGGTCTATTATGTCATTGACGCACGACGTGGATGTTCAAGTCCACATGATCACGTGGTACAGGATCGATGGTTGAAGACGATGGAAGAAGTTTAGATGGAAATGGTGATCGAGTTGTTCTGTACCACGAACAGACAGCAATGTGACCTAAAGGGTGAGATGTGATGTCTCCATTCTTAACTGTCTCGCTCTTATCTGTCTGTTGTTATAATCACCAGCATTTGATGTCCCACAGCATAGGTGCTGCAGTGTACCCACGCCTCTGGCATTGTTGCCACAGCAACCGGTGCATATACTGTAGGTCGACAGTAAAATTCGGGCTGCCAGTCTGAACAGAGCCAAATATGATCTGATCACTTTCAGGTAACCGCGTGGTCAGTCAGTCCTGAAGATCAGATATGTGAAAAACAGTCTGAAGACTGGGATCGCCTGCAGGCCCTTCACGATCCTACACAGCATACAGTAGGTGGTATAGGGAATGGATGAATGTATAGTTAATGAGGTAATGTTTTTGATAGGGAGAAAAAAAAAACAAAAAAAAAAAACATAGTTTCCCTACAGTATTTTCATCGCAGTTTGGGAAAACATCTGATTCCGCTGTGAATGTATTCTGACTGACAGCCAAAAAGGCTTTTACTTAAATCGACATAATCTGCCGGTTTTATACTTTGCCATCTCTACTTTAAGAAAATATAAATGCAAAAGTTTTGAACTCCACAGTAAAACATCAGCTTTTTTTTCTGAATAAGTACGTTAATTCTTCTCGTCTGTATTTTACTGCAAACTCAGGTTCTCTTGCATCAAATTTTCAACTCCAGAACTAATTATTGATCAGCATTTATTTCAAACAAGTTAAAATGCTGCTTGCTGAAGTATTCAACCCCCCAGAGTCCAGATGAAAAGATATTGTTTTAACGAGAATGTAGCTGATTCATAATTGGCCTTGACCTGTGAAATATTAAACAGAGTAAATATTATTTACTGAGCAAAAAATCAACTCAGCCGAACTACCTAAGACGCTGCGAGTCTGAAGGAATGAAGTGAGATCTGAGGGCTAAGAAGAATTCTAAGGATTTAAAGATAGAAAAGTAGTAGAACACCATTATTTCATGGATTGATTATTTTCTCCAAGTACAGTGGAACCTCGGATTACGAGTAACGCGGTTTGCAAGTGTTCCGCAAGACGAGCAACGATTTTTAATAAATTTTGACTTGAAAAACGAGCATTGTCTTAGTTTACGAGCACCGAGTATTATGTATAACGCATGCGCTTCTTGTTTTGCCGCCGAGCGTCACGTGATCACAACTGAGCCAACGGTTTTTCTCTCTCTTGCGCTGCGGAATTGTAGGTAATCGTCTC